>CALSCE010009506.1:11237545-11279739 GCA_943593645.1 Bovichtus variegatus | reverse complement strand
AGACAGACAGACAGACAGACAGACAGACAGACAGACAGACAGACAGAGTGTGCATGTTTGTCACAAAGCCACAGCCCCACAAATCCCTGCTGAAAGATTGGAAGTACTGTGACCGGAGCACAAAGACGTTTGAATGACAGCTCTCTTTGACTGGCTACTTCGTGGAATCAGAGTCTGTGTGTGTGTGTGTGTGTGTGTGTGTGTGTGTGTGTGTGTGTGTATCCGTGGTAGGATAGGGTTGGAGAGGACACATGTCCGAAGACGTCAGATCAAAGTGTGCAGGCCATTAGGGTTATGTTTACAGCTGAGGCCACCCAGGTAATGGCACTGCTCTGACAACCAAGCTCCGCTCTCGCTCTGTGCAGTGTGTGTGTGTGTGTGTGTGTGTGTGTGTGTGTGTATGTAGGTGGGTGAGAGGTTGGTCAGAAAGGTCTCACAACTGACCTCAAAGGCTTCACCCATGCCTCTGTGTGTCCCACACACACAGGGGGGAACAAAGTTAGACAGTGAGACAGACACAAACTGAGAAGGAGGGTATCAGAGAGAGGACATTCCCCTTGCAGAGAAGGGGTGTGTGTGTGTGTAGAGGTCGAGGGAAAATAAAGCATCTGTAGTACCTACAGTATCCTGAGAGATGAGTGAGCAGTTAAGTACTGACTGAAACATATGGAAGTGAAACAGTCACTGTTTCTGGCTACCAGATAATGACAGTGTGATCACACACTGTAAATGTGCAGATAAAGCATGAATTGTTAGGCCTTTTGGCATAAACCCACAAACACTGTGAGCAAGAGTTTCCCGACGTCCTCCCTGATGTATGCCCTCTCCTGACATGTTTGACTCCACTACGATCCATTTACCAATAAGAACATGATTCAATTTTCCAGAGTAAGCGTGGCATGGAAACATAATACACTACATGAAATTGGTTCACATATATATATATATGTATACAGTAATATGTCCCTTTGTGTTATCTGATTTTTACAAGGGTATAATTGACAAGCCTAGTTGAGACCATTCGATGAGTCAATATGCTGACGTTTTTTAGAGTCCATAAAATGAGCTTTTATTACAACTCTATATGACATATTTTATGGTGAAATATTAGCTTTTACTGAACTTACTGTAACGCAGTGGTTCCCAAGCTATTCTGTCATGAACCCTTTGGAGGCCGAAAAAATGTCATGCCCCCCCCTAGATGAGTAAATTGATTGCATATTTATCAATAATGACACGGGGGAAACTAATTCCAGAAAGAGCTAGATCTAAGAGAGGTCCATTTCTTGGTTTCTGTTGTGTAAAGTAAGTGAAAAATGGAAATTTTGATCTGCACATTTTTTCCTGACTCAATATTGACTGCCATGTTTGCTTTATGGGCAACACTAGTTTTTCTTTTCTTCCCTTTCAAAGGTCTTTCCATCAGACGCACCAGAGTGCTTTTGCTTCCTTATTGTTCCCAAATGAATCAGGTTCACAGAACTCTTTCACAGCAGACGATTGGACTTGTCGTGGTTGAAACACATGTGTTACGAATTACACTTGCGATGGCTCGGTGTAATGCAGCAATTAAAAGTGATAGTTACGCCTGTGTTTGACAGGTCAAAATGTCTGCGGTCGAAAAAAGGTCTAATCAATGTATGATGATGTATTTTTTTAAATAAAGCATGAAAACATAAAAATAAACGATTTGTTTTAACTATTGTTGTGCTACATTTTTACATTTTATAATTTTTTTACCCATCTTTTTATCTGCCATTTTTATCATTTTGTTACCTGTTTTTAGTTACTGTGACTATGATTTTTTTTTTTTTTCCGTCTCACCATCAAGCTTAGGTATTTACATAAACTAACATTTTACCGCACTTATGTCATCTTGTCAGTTGACAGTCAGTGGTGAAGCTTTCTATGAGTTCAAATGTGTTTTCTTCACTGAGCTCTAATTCCACAATACAAAGTAACTAAACAGTGGTGTTGTTTTGTAAAAGAATCCTTGGTTACAGAAATTTCCCGAGTACAACCCAACAGTTAATAATGTAGATTGTAGGTGGAGTACAGTGGTAGCTGTCCTAACATAACATTTGGTGATCTCTTTTATACAAAGTGCCTGACAACTCCATGAGTTCAGATGTTTTTAGCCTGGGTGGGAATAATCTGTAAAACTGGCAGTGGTGCGCTGTGCTCACAGTACCAGCTTTTCTTGAATATAACAGTGAAAACAAAGTAGGAATGACTACATAATATATAGCACATTAGTACACTTGATGACACAATGAACCCCAATCATGCCATTATTACTTTAAATGCCTGACCTAACAAATCTCTGGAGGGATCTGGCCTCCTTTTGGGATGACTTTATATATATATATATATATTTTTTTTTTCTGTCAACATGATCGCTACTTTATGTCAGTGAATACGAGACAGCTCTGTGGTTATCATGCAGGATTTTCCTAGGATACCTGTTCCAAAACGGAGACACACACAATGAGCAAGAAGGAAAAAGAAGGCACTGACACTTCTATGCAGAGGAAAAATCCCCTTTGGAACAGCTGCTGGTGAATATAAAACATGAGATGAATGGTAATGTAACTGGGATCCCATGATTTCAGTGCTGATTACATAATATTGGTGCCCTGCATAAATCTGTGTTTTTTTACAGCAGGTGTTGGGACACCACCAATGGAATGCAGATTAAGGAAGAGATGACTTCATAAGCAAGAGGGGAGATTTCAAAGAAAATCATTGTGATTGAAGATGAATATACTTTTGGAAATGTGTGCATCAGTGTTACTGCAAATTGCTTTTATTGTAGTTTTAGACTTTGGAGTGCAGTACTTATTGGGTGGGGTGTAGTAGAGAAAATTGTTCCTTGGGAGTCCAGATGAAAGGGTGAGAGAGTTTGGGTGGGAGTGAACTTTGTAGTAACCAAACACCACCACTGTTCCTCTCCTCTCCTGCTCTGCCTTGTGTGTGCGTGTGTGTGTGCGTGTGTGTGTGTGTGTGTCTGTGTGTGTGTGTGTGTGTATGTATGTGTCAGACAGCAGCTGATGGCCAGTCATTGTTCATCTTAGCAACATGATGGCAACAACAACAGCATCGCACACATTGACTGCATGTATCCTGTAAATGTTATTTTCTGTGTACTTCATGCAAACGTGCACAGACAAAAACTGAATTGCAAATACAACGAAACCTGCACCATAGAATCTCAAAGTTTGCCGTTCTTTGCTATTTCTGTTTGTCTCTCTTTCTCTCCAGCAATTTTGTATTTCATTGGTTCTCAAACATGGACAATAACTGTATTATATTGCATTTCATGCATTTAGCAAATGCGGTAATAAAAAAATGCTCATAGCATTAGAGGCTCTGATGTCCAGACACAAACAAAGCCTTGCTGTGCCTGTATCTGAAATGGCCTTCTAATGGAGAAATAATGAGACTTTTTAAAATATTTTAAAAGGCTTGACTGGGCCAGAGCAAAAACAAAACAGTTTTACATGCAGGGGACAAAGTCACATTTGGACATACAACAACAGAATTCTTCTAGACATCCACATGCAACAGTGACCAAGATGAGGTCAGTGTCTCAGTTAAACCATTCTCTGCTCGTAAATCAAGGCACAGCTTGTCAGCAGTGTCCACTTCATTTGCAAGAATCTGGCTGACATGTCAGCCCATTGCTAAGAGTGTACAGGGGAATACTCAGAATAGAGGCACAGAGGAATTGACGCCTCAACAGCAGCTGTCAAAAGTCTTGAGATATATTCTCTTGTTAGTCATTGGGAGACAGGCATATAATATACTCTGTAACTCACTGCTCTATCTGTGCAGTGGTAGTCCTGATAGAGTCTCAGAGTTCTACACATACTCTGTTTAGGTTGTACTATGTGTTATGCCTTGGCAAAAAAATGCAGACAGTAAACTGCACAGTACAAAGGAATTTGTAAGCAATTACCAGAGGTAATATAATAAATAATTTTATACCACATGTAGGATAATTGACTCCTTGCTCCTGCCGAACATCGATTGTCCAATTACTGTATACCTAACTTGTTATGACAAGCCTGTCAAGCCCTTTGATTTGTTGAAGTGCTCTGCATGGGGCTGTAGTAAAAAAAACAAAACATAAATATATAAAAGGTTTGGAGGGTCGTGTCTTCTTTTAGCCTTTTAAAACCAAAAATATAAATGTTAAAGTGCAAGGAATGTGTTCGGCTGCTCTAAAGTAAGCTGCAAGCATGCATGTCTGGTTAACTCACTTACTACCTACAGTTGGAAGCTGACACAGCATTATGTAACTTTATGACGTAAATCCAGGTTCATCAACAAAATCTCCCCTTTTATTAAAACCAATGGTATCCCAAGAGTTTCTTTCACTGATTTGTTTTCTGACCAGGGCCTTTGCGACACTGTCCAGAGCAGCACAGACAAGGGAGGGACATTTCCACTGCGTGCGTCTTTATGTCTGTGTGTTCATTCATGTCCTGCCTGTCAACGGCGCACCACTCCCTATGATGTCCGCAGCATCGGACCACGTTGACTGATCTTTGATCCTCTGCCTTGGCTCTGCGTGTCAGGGGTATAGACAGTGACCAAACTAAGTTAGCCGAGCCAAGATCCGACAGAACCACACCCTGAAACCACAGAACCATTAGGTCTCACTCCCACTCTCTCTCTCTCTCGCTCTCTCTCTCTCTCTCTCTCTCTCTCTCTCTCTCTCTCTCTCTCTCTGTCTGGTATCATCATACAGCATAGAAAATGTGTTGGTGCCACTCTAAGAGACAGCAGTGACATTTTGCAACATCAAGAAAAAGAACTCTTGGCCAGAGCATCCTGGAAGTGAACCTCAACATATGATAACATTTCCTCCTTTGGTTCCCAACAGTAAATCAATCATACAATTATTTTCTGGTGCACCCTTGTGGGAGGAAATCTCTGAGGATCACTAGGGTTTGAAGAAACAAACATGCCCAATCAATTCAGCTGGCACTGCATTTTGCTTTTAAGAGTGTTTCTTAAACTACACATTCAAAAGTGATGTCTCTGGTGGGTGTTTATAGGGGTAGAAAACTGGCGTTTTGTTATGAGATTGGTTCCACAGTGATACTACATGTGAAAAAGTTTACAAGTCCTTGGCCTGCTGTATTAAACAAACACAGAAGCTAACCATTCCTGACAGTTGGTGAGGTATCATACTGAACTGGATAAAGACACGAAGAGAATATCCAATGGAACTTCCCATTCTTCCCTATGTCTCACACACATGTTTTGGCCAAAATGTTAAAAGTTATTTTTCATTACATGAGAGGAAAATGTCCTCATCATAGAACAGGTGCTTTACTAGGCTGGGAAAGGGTGGAGAATACAGTCAGCGGTGCCTGACACCTTTCATTCGCTTTAATATGAGGAGATAGTGTGGGAAGTTTGGAAGAGTTGACTCAACCAATAAACAGCTCTTTTTGACACTGCATGTCAAAAAATGACAGAACAGATGTGTAGGTGTTGTAGACCTTTAACACATGGCGTTCACGAGGAGTGAGGGAGGAGGAAGGTGAAAAGGACAGAAGGTAGAAAGTGAAAAGACCAAACCCCATATGGATGCAGAAAGAAAATACACAGAGAAAAAGCTATTGAAGCAAAGTAGAAAGAATAATTAAAATACTGTCCAGAAGAAAATCTGTTCACTTGTGTGGCGAGCTTGAATTACTATATCAATCTATTTGGCTGGTTGCTCTGAAAGCTGCCTCCTCAAGTTCCAAACATGAACATGCATGTGCAGAATGTTGAGCGGTAACAGCCAACAATGTTTTTGGCTGTCACATAGCCTACGGTACACGAAATAACCATTCCAGCGTACGCCAATTGAACAATTGAATAATTGACATACCCCGAAGTCTAGATGGGCCAACTATTCTATCTTTTCCATCCAAAAGTATGTATCAGGAAAAAGTGAGGAAATGTCTGCAACGTTCAAATACCATTTTCTAATGATGTCCAGATTGAGAGCCAGAGTGTAGAAATATTCATGAGCTCATTCACAAATGCCACAAATTATCACTGACATTACTAAGGTTTGTGTTAAATGAGGTGTGATATTTAAAGCTCATTAACTCTAATCTTAACAACACGACTCTACAGCCATGATCGCAGTTATGTGAGGCTGCACTTTTGCTCAGCGCCCCTTGACCTAAATGCTAATGTAAATGCTAACATGCTGATTTTGAGTTGGTATACTTTTTACCATGTTCACCATCTTAGATCACGAGTAAGCATGCTAACATTTGCTGATTAGCATTATGCATAAAACACAGCTGACACTGATGGGAATCTCAATAGTTTTGAAGGTATTTAGTTATAATCCTTATTGTTTCATTTTGACCTGATGATGACATTGGTTAAAAAGTCTGGCAGTCACCAAAGTGATTACAATTCATCCGGAGGGAAACATGAATGTCTGGACAAAATTTCATGGCAATTTCATGGAAATCCATTCAAATCTAGTAATTGCACTGAAAATAAAAAATGGCAACCGCATGGTGACGCTTAAGTAAAAATTGGGAAATCATCAAAGTCAGTAGGATTTATTCTCTTGACACCATGGATATCTGTAATAAATGAATGGCAATCCATTCAAGAGTTGTCAAGATATTTCACCAAATAAATAACTTTCAAACTTGCTGTTAGCCCTGGAGGAAAAGATCACCAAAGTTACTAGGATTCATCCTCTGGGGACCATGAATGAATGCTCAACATTTTATAACAATCCATTTAATAGTTGTTCAGCTATTTAAGTCTGGACCAAAGGGGTGGACCGACGTTATCATTCCTAGACTCTAGCATGGCTGAAAACAGAACCAATCACAACTGAGGACACTTTAATTCCACTAAAAAAACGTCACTAACCATCACTACTATGACTAGCAAACACAACATTGACATGAAAAAGCAGAGGGTCTGACCTGGCGGGACATGGTTGGGTGTTGCAGGTCATCAGTCCAGTAGTGGGTCTTGATCTGGGATTGCAGTAGGACGTATTCACTTGGACTCTCAAGTCTTTGTAGCACGCTGACTTGGTGTTCATCTGGCCTGTATGGGTAATATATCAGTAATTTCACCATGAAACTCATCATGAATGAGTTAAACTCTATTCTTTCTGCCGCTTGGCTATTACAAAATAACAGTAAAACCAAACTGCAGGCTCATATTTACAGTGATGGATTAAATAGTTATGGAGAAGGGTATTACACATCATTGGCACTGAGCTTGATGGATCATTATTGACCTTGGAAACAGCTGTCTGACAACAAAACTTATTTGGAACTTAGCACAAAACATTGTTGTGTAAGTCATAGCGTGTGAAGCTACTTGTGAGGATGCTCTCAAATGTTTACACATTATATACCTGTAATATGTGACACGTGTTTGATAATCTGAAAACATTTTACTGGTTTCACAATGACAATCTTGTAGGTAGGTTGGTAGGTAACAGATAAAAAAAAAAAAAGAAAAAACTTTCTTTCTTTATTTTTCTTTCTTTAGTTATTTTCTCATAGGCTAATAAACTCAATAAATTAATTCAAAACCATTGTTTTGGCGAGCTCTGGCACAAATGTAGATCTGACAGTGTTGTTTATGAGTAACTTGAATCCCAACGTCACAGATCCCCTGGTTGGTATTTGGCCTTAGGCATGGTCAATCTGCACATCCTAACTCATTCGGGTCAGTTAGTCAGTCACACTCTTTAATAAAGCAAACGACCCCCAACCCATCATGGCCTACAATCAGGACACAAAGAGGTGGAGGTGGTTAGGGTAGACCACAACAGACCGGGGTGGGGAACTTCAACCTGCGGTGTCAATCAATAGGAGCTCTACACTGGGGGCTTTGTTCACACTCATGAAAGCAACCAAGTGCACACACAAATGTATCCGTGCACGTACAAGCATGTGTATGGGTAAACACACATGAGCACTCACACACACACTCTCATGCACACACATACACATTTGTCTACTGACTTACAGCCTCAAATCACCGTGCCAAAGTCTGTCCAGGTCATTACAACAACATGTGTGTGCGTGTGTGTTTGTGTGTGCTCGTTTAATACTAGGCCTCAGGTGGGACAAAGGCGAACTGGTCGAAGTCCTGCATGTGTGTGCTTGCTTGCGTATGTGTGTGTGTGTGTGTGTGTGTGTGTGTAATAGCAGGTCTCCAGTAATGTCCCCTCAGTAATGATGGGAATGCTCCCCTCTCCATTTAACCTGCAGCTAAAAGCCTTATTAGAGATCAGAGAGGTCAGACTGAGCTTTAAATGTCGATCAGTTTTCATCAGCGCAAGACTTCATTTTAGAGTGATATCTAGTTTAAAAAAGACAAACAATAAAAAGGTATTGCACAATGTTTAACAAACAGAAGATAACTGCACAACAGATTTATATCTATTAACCGCTTTGACTTCATTTTCCGTGTAAGATGATAATGCAGCTAAAAAAAACATGTCTGTCCTTCATGCTCACACTTACCTCCGGCACAAGTTGCTGAGCACTGGGAGCGTATGATGGCCCATGTATAATTGTGTTTGATGTGGTGCCTTTTCTCATCAGTTTTCTTCAGAGTGTATTCCCAACGTACACCTGGATTCCAGCCCTGCAACAATATCTACAGGAGAAAGAATGTGGTAAGAGCAATGAGACAACGGTAGAGACAGGTAGCACAAATGTATAGATGTGAGTAATCATGGCAACTAAAGAAAGTAAGTCCGAGAGGAGTGAAAGACGGGAAAGGGAGGTCGTAGATATTAGAAAACAACGTAGTTACTTTCTGTGTCCAGGGATCCCTTACCTCTATGACCAGTGTCTCATTAGTGGGGCCAGTTGATATCAGGCTCTCTGGCCTGTTGTAGGGTCTCTTGTACTCAAAAATGGCTCCAGCGATGGGATGTCTGCCTGGCCAATCCACCGTCCAGTGCCCGTTCAAGTAGTAGCGTCTCTGGGAGTCCCTGACAGCCAGGTAGGAGCTGGACGTATTCAGTTCCATCACACGGATACTCCGAGCCCCTGCAGGGATGGTTACCACCCCATAGTACTCTGAGAAAAAGTACAAAATATTAAACAGCGCAAACATTCTGGAGCTGTGTATGAGCTACAAAATGTTAAAAGGCCGGGAAATGCAGTTGGAATAAAGAAACAAATCAGTAGCTTTTAAATTGTTGTCCGAAAAACCAATGAAGTGAACAGTTGAACCTACTGACTTACGGTTCGTATAATGCTGCTTGGTGTGCTGTCCTTTGAAGATCTTGCAGGTGGAGTTGTCTCCTTGACACACCCCGCAAGCATCAGGCACAGCTGTGGAGCCCAAGACACGGTCACAGCCAACTCTCTGTGGGAGAAAGACATCATTGCTTTAGACAAAAAAGAAAGTAGATTATACAGATAAAAGGCAACACGCTTTATAAAATAAATGACATTAGTTGAACACTACCGTCATTTATCCCTTATATGGTGATAGGTCAACATTGTCTTTCTCATGACATTTAAAGTAGTGGAGAAACAGCACAGCGAGAGTGTAAATTGATGTTCTCCTGATGCTAAATCCACAACTTCAAAGACTTCATGTATGATATCATCCTCAAAAAAATATAGCACTTACTCCGTTACGCTTTGAAATGATTCTTCAATCAAACCTGTCACTGTCTCCCTCACTGCTTCATGTGATGTTCTCTTTTTATATATTTTATTCTTTTTCTTTTTCTCCATTTGTCTTCTCTCTACTATGCTTTTGTGTCTTTTGTCTTTTTGTTTTGATTTTACCTTCATTTTGTCTTCTTTTCGTCTGGCCTTACTGTGTGGCCTTCTGTTATATTGCCTTCTATATATTCTGCTTTCCCTTTGCTTTGTCTGTCAAAGCACTTTGTAAACTCTGTTTGTTAAAAGGTGCTATATAAATAAAATTAGTATTACTAATTATCAGTATTACCTCACACAGTCCATCGATACAGACATTAGAGCTGTCCTGTGAGCAGAGTGTCCCATCCTTAACTTTGCTGGCCAGGGCAAAGAAGAAATCATAGCCTTCAGCAAAGCAGTACAGCTTACATACGTCTTGATCTGGGAGGAATGAAAATATCCACAGGGGGCAACAAGAAAATAGTTTACGACCATGATATGGCTCATTGGTAAAAGCCTCGGCCAAAGTTTCTCTTTTATCTTTTCAAATCTTTCATTTCAATCGGAGTCATTTTTTGTCTCACCATCCACTCTAGTGTACGGCCTCCAGCTGTAGTACCATCCTCTGAACTGTTTGCCGTTGAACTCGCCGCACTGCTGCGCTCTGTAGTCGGTGGTGTTCGGGGGACAATCCTCAGTGTTGCAAAGCTTGTACGACCTGGAGGAGCCCTCACAGAACTTCCCTCCATATGCAGGTCTGCAGAGAAGGATTGAAATGTGTTGTAATTCTGTGTACTGGCATGACTAGGTGAGTATGCTTTCCCGTATATGCATGAGTGTGCCTTTGTGAAGGCTTCTCCAATCACAGGTGTATATCCCCGGGCTATGTTCCTTAAAATCCCTTCCACGAGACAATTACACCTTCTATAAGCCCTCTAATCACATTGTCACTTATCTCTCTCTCACTCTCAGATTCTCTCCCTTTATATCTCAGCATTTCATCTTTCGCTTTTTTTTAATCCCTCCTCTGTCATCTCTCCTAACCCCTCTTTCCCTCCCCCTTCCTCTCTTTCCCCTTTCCTGCCTTTGTCCCTTCCTTACACTCCACCACCATCTCCCTCTCTTTCTCCTCATCACTCT
The DNA here is from genome assembly GCA_943593645.1 of Bovichtus variegatus. Classification (NCBI taxonomy): domain Eukaryota; kingdom Metazoa; phylum Chordata; class Actinopteri; order Perciformes; family Bovichtidae; genus Bovichtus; species Bovichtus variegatus. The sequence goes on along the minus strand of CALSCE010009506.1, from coordinate 11,268,931 downwards.
CTGTCTGATTTAACCCGCCACTTGGCATGACATGATACAGAGGAGGCCCCGGCATTTGGGATAGGGCCCCCTTAGTGACTGGCAGAACAAATAATCCTGAGTGACTGATGAGTATGGGACTAAGTGAGCAGATAAGTGATGAAGCGACAGAGCCATGTGAGTGACACTATTTTAATCATGTGTGTTAATATATTCTTGGCCTTAAGTCAAGCAATCGCCAACAGTACGGACCATCTCCGTATCAAAACATAGTCTCTTGTCAAATCTTCAGTTTGTCCTGAAAATTAGGCAATGGCCAATTTTTTATGCAATTCAAGTAGTTTTGCAAGTAGGTAACAACAGCATAATTAACTGTCATCTTTAGCTGTTGGGTTTACCCTTGTTTTGAGCTTGTTGACTGCATAATTGCAATAGATCTTAAATAGTTGAAAAGTGAAAAATATACTTGTTTTCGGTGAAAAGCTCAACTCCACTGAGTGTTGACAGATTTCCAAAAGAAATAGTTTGACATTTCGGAAAATACTCCTTCACTTGCTTAACATGCACCGTTGTACTTGTTTGTTTGGCACTGTTTTTTTTCTTCTTCCATATCTCTACCTGGGGTTGTTGCACTGCCTCTCTCGATAGGTGACTCCGCTCTCGCAGCTTCGTGAGCAGGCAGACCAGGACGACCACTCTGACCACTGGCCATGCTGAGGCCTCGGGCCCTCGTCACCCTGTTTCACACACTGGCCCCTACGACACCACTGGAGAAAGAGAGAGGGGATTCATGAGTGGGAGAGAGGGAGGCGGAAGAAGGGAGGCACACACAAGCAAACAGCGTGTCATAAACGTGTCAAAGACATAAAGACATATTAAGACTTTATCGTCTTTGTGATGACTCTCTGTCAAACCATGGAAGAGGTAAGATAGAGCTTTCAGGTTCAACTGTTGTCAAAAAGGTTGTGTTACAGTCCTGCTTACATATACTCAACATCTATTAGTGAAACTCCAGTTGTGTTGGTTTTTGGACAGCCCCTACCTTGAGCTGTCATCAGCTAGTATTAACAGAGCTAAGCCAAACACACAACTGAAATGTGTGGAAAAACTGTCTCATGCCCGACAAGGATATTCTCCTACTGTGATAGTCTGTCAAATATGCATTTCATGTTGCCCTACACTGTGTTTAACATTTACTTTTCCCCTTATTACATTTTTTTTTTCTTTTTAAAAGCAAACTATAAACTGTAAAAACATGAAAAAGGTTCAAACATTGTTGCCAACAATGCACAGATCACTTTTCTTCACTGCTGAAAAACATCATGAAAGCTTTTTTTAGTTTATTAAAAATAAAGTAATAATTATCTGCAAAAGTACTCTAGATAATAACTACTATAAGGGTGGGGTATCAGCTTATTTGTGACTTGTTTATTCAAAATGATTTAGAATTCAACCAGCACCGGCAGATTTTATGCATTTTTTAATATTTATTCATGTTCTCCCAATTTGGCGAGACACATTCTCCTCACAATCTGACCTGGGGAGTGTGCAGAGAGCCACGTACACACAAGAAGTCACGAGCTGCTGTTTTCTATCCTACAGAGATGAGCTCCAGTGGGGTCACAATGACCTCCTCAGATAGCACCCCTCCTCTGCACAGGGGCCTACAGTTTGTCCATAGAGTGTATTGCATCAGATGATGGAGGTGCTACAGGACGCTCATGCCTCATGCTCCTGCATCAAATATTTACTGTATGTGGCTCAAAAAAGACTCAGTCACTAAACAAAAAAAAAAATAATCACGTTATCCAAATATGAGCAGTATTTCACACAAAATCCCTAAATGTAATGTGAGAATACTTTGAAGAATATAGACTCACTTAAAGCAACATTATGTCACGGGCTGTTCCCTGGCACAGGAGTGAACTGGAGTTGTGCATGTCAAGATGACATCAGTCACATTATACTCAACTCAGCTCGCCTTAGAGTGATCTAACCTTTGCAAGCGCACACAACCCCCTCGTGCATGAGTATTGATAGGGTGGCATATATTCAGCTGTTTTTGTTCTCACTGTGTGTTCATGCCTGCCACGAGTCACCCACTTGCGCACACACACTCACACACACCCCTGCAACTAATCTCGTGGCCCTTGACTAAGAACTAGAACAGCTGATTTCCCTTCAGTTTTCCCCCTGCGGCTGAGTGCCACGGATTCCTAAGTGAGCCTGTCATTGTTTGTGTTCGGTTAATTGTCCCGTGGAGGGAGAGGGCGGGATTAAACCATCAAGTTCAATATATTGAGAAGCAAATGTGGATGAGGGGCTGTCAGGGGAGAGAGAGTAAGAGAGAGCGCAAGCCTTGGGGGGAGAATCATCTTGAAAGAAGTAAGGAAAGAAACAAAGAATAAATAAAGAGCACAGATTGCTTTTTGGCCCGAGCCCCAATGGCATATTTTTGCCACGTCAGCAACAAACCAATTGCAGCTGCTCCCTGAGGTAAAATAACGGAGGGAGAGTGTGGTACCTCTATTAAAAGGAGATTCTACTGACACTGCACTCAAATGAACCCAAATCCAAAACATTATAAAACAATAAGTACTAACAACAAGTTGATTTATTAGTCTGCCCTGGGACAAAGGCATTGTTGTGTAAAAAGACGCCGTTAAAATAAATGCAGTGTCAAGGCCTTTTGTTTCGAAATGGCCAAACTAAGTGGAAGTATCTGCACTGCATAACACTAAAACACTCAATAAATGCTACTTTTATTCTACCATCTCCATCAATTTTGCCTGTTCACCTTATAAAATACTATCATGCTTTGTCGAGTGCAATTAACTCACTCAAAGGTCAGTGGTATCCCTTTGAGGAAGAATCTATGAGTGTCAGTGTGTGAGACACTCTTTACAAGCTGTACCCCTCTTATACTAAATGTCACACAGCTGATAATACTAAGCAGCACAGTGAAAATAAATTGCTGGTTCAACTGATACCTTACAGAGAAAATCCACTCTGAAATTGAATTCACTAATTTCATTTGTCTTGCACAGCTCAGTTTGTTAATACTGTGCGGGGAATCTGCAAACTGTCACTTTCAATGTTCTTTTTTGAAATGCGTTGTTGGGCACACTTCACCAAAACTCAAAAGAAATGTTTGTTAGAGCCTCTTGTTTGGTGCCTTTCATTTGTGGATTTATTTGGTAAGATGTTGCCATGGAGCAGTACGCTGGCAACAGTCAAGTTAAAAAAACTAAACAAACACATGCTGTCCACATTTGACAAAACAGGCAAATCAACTGAAAAAATCATTTTGGCTCCTTGGGATAAAATAGAACATAGGTTATCTCAGTGATAGTATGATTGAAGGGCAACTCTACTCCCTGAATAGATGGTGTATTAAAAAAGCAACAATATGATTAAGAACTTCCCAAAGACAGAGGTATCTAGCTGCCTGTCCCTGTTAGCTGCTGGACATGTCTCTGGTATGACCACTTGAATTTCCTCAAAGGCAATGGATAAAAAGTCCAATAGAAATGTATTTGTTCCCATGCTCATCATGTGTTGCCACTCTTGACTCGTGAGCATATCACCCACCCACCTCCACCTCATACGCACACACATACATACACACACGCACACAAATACATGTGTTAAGTCACCATATCGGGGCCGCAGGCAGAGCCTTCAGCAGCTGGCATGAACTTGGTCTCACACTTCCTCCCAACACGGTGGCACCACAGAGCCTTGCAGATATCCTGGAACAACAAGGGTTGAAAGGCTAAGAGTAAATTACACGACACTGCTAACATGTTCTCATGCTCAGTATCATTCTCACCACAGCTGTAAACAAAGCTAGCGATGAGACGGACAATAAATGATGATAACATTGTTATTTTGCCACGAGAGAGCTATTAAAACTTGATGGAAACTTGAGATTGTCTGAATAATGATCTTCTGGCAAGCTATCAATGTGCAGTAACCTTGTATTTTCAAAATATTTATGCTTCAGTAGCTAGGAAAACAACAGTTTTATTGTCCCACAGGCAAAGCATCAGCGACAGTAAAACATGCACATCCGTTGCTTCTGCAGCAGAATGACACAATCATTAAATTAAAACAGCTGCAATCAGTATATTCATACATTTCCGTTGCCTAACATGCAGTTCATCTTTTATAGAGAAAAAGTAAAACCTGCCCAGGATATAAACAGAGATAAAGCTGTGCAATTATGTACATTAACAGGCCACAATTGACTTAACAAACTTATATGATGTCAAGGCTGAGTTTCTCTGAAAGATTCTGAAGGGACCGGGTGGTTTCCCTGCTCGCATTGCCTGAGAAACATGGCCTGCTACTTTCTAACATGTCCACTGTATTACTATCTGAATGACTATATCAGATTTGGACAACTCAGTGCAGATGTTGACAGCCACCTCGGCCTCGGCTTGTTGCTGCCAAGAGCCACCATGGAATTCATCCCAGGGCCTATTTGTCCAGCTGTTTTGCTTGCTCAGGCCTTTTTGTAGCAGTAAAAATAGCAGAGAGAGACAGGGAAAAGAGTAAGTGAGTGATGGAAGGATAAGACAGAGACAGACAGAGAGAGATGATGGACAGAGTGAGAAATAAACTGAGTTAAAGAGGAGAGAAAACGGGAAAAACACTCGTACATGTTATTTTGCTTTTTGCTAGGGTATCCCAGCTCTATCTAACCACACACACCACAGAGAGTATCATTTGGCTCCTCTAGCGGTACCTTATCTTGACAACGCCTGCCAAAAAGTTTCAGGAAATATGAATTCATTACACAATGAATTGCACCGCTGAGGCCGATTCTTGTGGTGTTGTTTTCTCAGTAACAAGTGTCTGGAAAGACAGTGAGCATGAGTGCTGCTCGGGGATCGTTTGGGTCCTGTGCACCTTGCTGCTACCAGGTGCATGAGGAAAGATAGTGCACGACCGAAAAACAAAACCATGAGGGAGCAATTCTCAAGTACATTATAGCTGAAATAATGCATGGATGTTTCAATGTTTAGACGAGAAGGCTAAGTAAGATACCATGTGCTGATATCATGGGTTCAAATCCAGGTAGTAATCTCTGTGGCATTTTGAAGCCTCTTTCCCCACATGTTTCCACTCTTCAATAAAAGTGAAAACCTCAAAAGTAATCTTGAAGAGGAGTAAGAAGAAGAAAAAATACTTTTCTTGTCTTTGCCTTCTTGTCAGTCCTGTCCCATACTCCAATACATTTAGGGGGAGATGTAAACAATTTCCAACATCACACTGATTGCTATTTGTTGATCGCAATAAATGACAGCACAAAAGCCATAAAGGCTGCAAACAGCAGAAAAATTGGGCGGGACTAAGACATGAGGAAAGAACGCAAGTGAGAGAAGACTCTAGGAGACACAGAATGAAACACACCCCGTGAAGAGCCGGACTGACCTGCAAGTGGCCCCTGGGGCAATAATGAGCTGCTGGCCCCTAATGAAGTTCAGTAAACTTTATATTATTTTATACATATAAAAGTTTGTAGCCAGAACAACTCCAGAAGAAACTATTGTCTCAAAAAAAAAACTAATACATATCCATCGACTCCATTAAGGGCAGGCGCATCTTCAGGTGAGGTTCAGCAGGGTACCATGTTTGGACCCATGAAGGTCTCACCAATAATTTCTAATGTCTTTACTGTGCCATTAAACATTGAAGTAATCTAAACACTATCTGGACTCCCCAGGGTATATCAACCAGTAACATCAGCAGTAATGAGACAATGAGAGCGCAACAAGGAGAGATTCCCATTGGCAACGCTCCAGTGTATATTTAGTCATCCATCCCAGTGAGTATTACATGGGCAGCATTATAACTCCCACTGTTTACTTTGTGTGTGTGAGAGAGAGTATAGTATGCATGCATGTTTGTGTGTGTGTATGCACATGAGGGAATGCAATCCTAATCAGTTTCTCTTTTCCTTCCTCTTTCTTTTAGTCCTCCTTTTTCCTCTACCTCATCCCAGTCTCCATTTCTTTCTCTGCTTTTTCCTAAGGAACAATTGCCACCACAATGTTTTAAACTAATTAAGCACTCAAGTTTGAGTAGGTGTGCCGAAAAAACCCCCCCAGAGAGAATTACAGCTGGGCATGGGACTTTAACTCATTTAAAAATGTTCATGGGATGGCATAATGGAGTCAAAATGTATTTTACCTTCTTAAAGTCGAGTGTGCAAAGTTTGGCCTTCTCCCCAAATTGCCATTTACACTGTGTGTCTGCATCATACAGCTCGCCAGGCAACTTCTCAGGGTATCGATACTCCTTGACTGCTTTGGGTTCATCTGATAAGCACACGGCCTGGGCCGAACTGGAGGAGAGGAGGAGAATAAAAGAGGAAGTAATGGAAAAGGAGGTAAGTAAAAAGGAGAGATAAGAAGAAAACAGAGGACAAGGGGAAAAGTGACGAGAGTGGAGGGGGATAGTCGACAGGAGAAGAAAGTAGGGGATAAGACAGTAAAATAAAGCAGATTTAATCATTATTCTGATTTACAACATGCATGCAGACATACATAGTTAAACAGACATTTGATTCAGTGCTTTATAAATCTAAAGGAGCTGGTATACGAGGCTCCATGCTGAGCACATAGAAATTCCATAACAGTCCATGATGCTCCATTGTTTCCCACTTTGGAGAATACCCTAAGTATTGCTATGGTAACATAACAAGTTGCCAAACTCAAACCCTGAGAGTAATGGTTTTAATGCATCAGAGATTCAATTATGACATGACAGACATAAAAAAATCCTTGCCCATATCACTCATATCCTAATACCAGCGGGGGGTTTCCAATGTTAACTGATATTACTGGTAACTATACAGAGATGTTTTACAGCTTATACACTGCAGTCGAGGGAATATAATACAACAATATGGTGGAAAAAGCATGAAAAAGCTAAATATCTTGGAAAGGTTCATCGTGCTAGTGAGTGTTCTTGATTGCTTTAGCAGAGTATGTGTGTGTGTGTGTGTGTGTGTGTGTGTGTGTGTGTGTGTGTGTGTGAGATCTTCTATTCCTTTATGGGTCCTATGTGTCTACAGAGAACAATGGCAGTTCTGCAAGTGTAATATACTGATATCCTTCATTATTCACTTAATAAGGTTTCTGAAAAACACATTATATTTACAGTGTACATACATCCGCAGGCGCACAAGTAAGTTTTGTGGGCAAGCGTGCACGGAGACAGTCACTCCCACATGAAATTACAAGCCCAGTGTAGCTCAGGACAGATTCCCTTTTGAGCAGTAGTAGCTTTTTGCATTCACTGTGAGCACTGTGAGAGGCTAGGACAAAATGGTATCACTCAATTTAAGCTATAAACACTGTATGTCACAATTATCACCAGCTGGGAAGCAAAAAGTTGATACAAATAAAAAAATTAAATAAATGAGAAAAGCACCCATTCTTTTCTAGGATTCCCTGCAGGTCCCCTGGCTTGGTCTGAAGGTAACAAAATCTGCCTATCAGCCTCTTCAAAGCTCACGGGTTAACATGCTGTTTCTCTTTTGTTTCATCCTTATATAGACTGAAGAGTAAAGTTGCCTGGGCAGTTGCCAGGAAGTTAATGGTTAAGGTCAAGACATCTGGCACATAACTAAGTGTTTTTACACTATGATTTTGTTCCGAAGCGAGATATAACGAGTTAATCTGTGAGTTTTAGAGGTCACAGATTAACACAGATCTTGCTACCTTTGTACATAGCAAGGCAAGCTGTTTCTTCCTGAATGCAGTCTTTATGGTAAACTAAGCTAACCACCTGCTGGCTATAGATATTTATATCACAGAGTTGAGAGCGTTATTCATCTTCTCTTCTAACTCTTGCGAGAGAAAAAGTAAATTTCCCAAAATGTCCCAAAAACAAGAGCTTCTACAAGAGACACAGCGATGTCTCCTCAGATGTTGGCTATAATGTTACCAATGGGCCAAACTGTGTGTTCTGTGTCATGTCTGACCTTAGGAAAAGAAAAGAGAATCTTGTAACTTTCATGTATCATTGACTTTCTGCTAGGTTTCACCAGTGCTCACACAAACAAAAACTACTTCAAGTGGCTTTGAAGGGATTTCGCTTCCCCTGCCATGAAAGTTGTCCATCCATTTTAGGCATGACAAAGAGCTGCGATAAAGCATCTGACTACACATCCAGCACTGGCACAGACCTCTCTGTCATAGCTGACTGAGGAGGAGCAGATTTAGAGTGAGTGTGATGTAATCTCTGTTGACTCCTCCTCCACTGCAGATGAAGGCAGAGACATTTAGGAGACTCTGTTAACTCAACAAGACACATTTAGCCAAATACATTTAAATATCATAACATTCTGTTGATTGCAATTAGGAAAACATACAGCATTTCAGCATTTTTTTTTTTTTTTTTTTTTAATCATTCAGTGATTATACAGGAAGACGACCCCTGGTTGTGTCAGTGGTGCAGAGATCCCCCTCCACGTGGCCTCAGGGGGGATGGGAGTTTAATATAAGGCTGACAGGCCTAACAAGGGTGAGGTCACCCCAGCTCTAATAACTCAGCGAGGAAATACACTGTCTGTCTCCACCACTCTGAGAGAGGATACCTGACAGTTCAGTTAACACACTGGTAAATTTAGTGGCGGGCACTGGCTCTGAACTATCTGGTTTCAAGCACACACACATTCACAGACACATAGAAACACGACCAGACACATGGACGCTATGTCTGTGAAGCTTGTTTTCCTCACTCGGATGAGCAGGCTGTATGCATGGAAATGCATTTATTGCACAAACACACACACACACACACACACACACACACACACATGACTTTCTCCCTCACACACTTTCACTTACATGTACGTTGACACATAAAACATACAGTATGCAGTCTGTAAAACAACACCTCCAGGAGAATAGCAGCACCACATATCACTTAGTTGCTATGTCAGCTACATATTCCAGCCTCTCACACACGTAGATACAGCCTGCTTGTCCTTGCTTTTGCAACGTAAAGCAAGTCCCGTAATAGTTATAACATAAGTGCAGTTTTTCACTTGGTACTCTTTGGATCAGAGCAGCATTTGTAACTGATATATCTGCTGCAGACCTGTTCTTTTTTCTACAACACTTGTTCATCTATCAGTAACACATGTTGAAAAATATAAACACAATACATGGTAAAAGTGACTGTTGCTAGGGGGACCTGCTTTAATAAATCTGTTTTAATAATTGGGCTTTATGTCTTTGATCCATGAGCACTTAAGCAAGGCTGGCATGAGGATGTACTCATTACTCATCAATGTGCCATGTGGATGTGATGGAGCTCTTATGTTCTGAAATCGTAATGAGACATACATCGTCATTGATAACAATAAGTGCTTCTTAAATCAATTCTTATAATACTGATTTAGCACCATAACAAAAGCATAGCAGTAATAGAAAATATGGCTGCTTACTTAAGGAAGCGGCTGAGGTACTGGCGGCTGCATGCAGACCAGGAGAAGATACCATTGTGGCCGGCTAATGTTGGAGACATGATGTTGCCTTCTGACTTCTTGCAAACATTGCCTTCACCGTCATGGACCATTCCAAAACTAGGGAGAGTAAAAAAGGTATGAAATATCTTCTGTGTACAAGTGACAGTGCTTCATGTAGAAAAACAGATTGATATGATTTAATCTAACAGTTGAAGACAGCTGGCCGTACCACGTGTTTGCAAGGGTTAGCAAGCACAACATTGCACGACGATGGACATTTTTTGCAAACAGCGATAAAAATAATGCTTGAAAACATCTTTTGTTGATACTTTTCACATGTCAAATGTGCATCGAAGCATACAGCAGCATGTGTTATGCAACACAGGCCAGAGCATCCAGAACACGAGAAGATGACTAGATTCCCTTTGGAGAAGCTTTTTGTATTCGCTGATGGCACTGCAAGAGGCTAAGAATACATTTTTTTCCCAAAATGTAAGCTGTAAGCACTGTATGCTGCAAGATCATATTATTTACTGTCTTATATTATCATCATATTAAATAAATAAGAAAAGCATCCATTCATTTCTAGGATACCCTGCAGATCTACTGATTCATCTCTTCCATATAAAAATTGTTGGGCATTTTATATTTGCCATGGTTTGTTTGTACATCAAAAACAAAGACAGCTAAATGATATACTATGTTAGGACTGTCACAATATCAGATTTTCACGACACAATTATCGTGGCCAAAATAATTCAGGATAACCACATTATCACGATGTCTATATCAAATAAAATAAAATAATCTTTAACTTTGTTTATTGTGAGTTATTGTACGTTTTGTCTCTTTTTGTGTGTTTGGGGCGTTGGGGGAGGGAGACAAAGCGAGAATGCTAAGAAACGGAAATTGTTTGAGAGGCACTGTATTATTTACACAATATTTTTTGTATTATTAACATGATATCAATATTTCATTTTTTAACCACAGTTATCGTCAATAGCGGTATTTAGCGACACCATTGCTGTTTGTTATGTTGCAAGTGAAGTAGTACCCCACAACATTGTAGTTGATGGTTTGAGCCTTAACTTCAGCACTTTTGTCATCATGCACTCACGAGTGGGATAGAAACGCTTACTTGTGTCCGGATTCATGGGCGATGGTGAATGCCAGACCCAGGCCTGTGTCTTCATTAATGGTACAGCTCCGGTACTTGCTGCACATCCCACTAATTGGAGCAAAACCTGCAAAACCAGGGATACAATTTAACAAATTTTACTTCACACTTCCAACTATTTCATCAGTGGCCACTAACTCAGTTCCAACATTAACTGTAATTGATTGATTACAATAACCACTTTCGAGCTGTGTTTTCTCCTACTTAACAACAATCTGACTTTGTATCTCCAACAGGATTCTCTCAGATGGGAAGCACAGACTCACCCCAGTGTAGGGTAGTTCTGGGCTGCATGCATAAGGAATATCAAATAAAATAAAAATATAAAAAACCCTTTATGTGTTAAAATATTGGACATTGTGGAAACAGTCCTAGATCCCCTGCTACCTTTCCATTCTCTTAAAAACATTCTTTATCTGTCTTCACTTCTTCCTCGTTCTCTGGTAAACTCCAGTTTACTATTCAGCTCCCTTTTCAGCTCTCTCTGTCCATTCTCCCACTGTCTCTCCTCACACACGCTGGCACGCACTCACACACGCACTCACACACGCACGTACACCTGGCTCGGAATCAAAAAGGATAATACCCAAGGGGGCCTCCCTTAATGCTTTTTTCTCGGTGTCTCAGGGCCTTGTGTTTTGTTATTTTATGGCTTTAAGTCATTCGCCATAGAGCGCAAAACCCCTAAGGTAATGTTCTCATGTACATAGCCAATGTGAATAATGACATTAAACACAAGCGGGTATATGGACTGTAAGAACTGCCATTTAGTGCTTTTTTTGTGTCAGGAAAGAGGTAGATCATTGATATTTTGAATTATGCAGGAAAACCCTGAGGGATAGTTATGTAACAGCATTGCAAATACACTGTGTTATATACTGACTGGTAGCACTAATGGTCATTTTCCCTTGCACCTTTGGGAATTAGTCAGAACTAACTCTTTTTTGACTGCACACACAGAGAGACACATACAGACCTTTGAACTGGGCTTTCATAGCAACAATTAGGGTCAGGGATAATGCTAGCCTCACTTGGACACTTTGAAGTCAAAACTTAAGTCTGGGGTTTGAAGGGTTTTCTTGTACATGTGTGTGTGTGTGTGTGTGTGTGTGTGTGTGTTTGAGTGCGACTGTGTTTCTCTGGGACACACAATGGAAGTTTTTTCTCACAGTGTGGAAGATAACAATGTGTTTGCATGGTCATTACCACAAACAAGCTGTTGTTAGTTTGTTAGATGGTTTACACTCAATGACTGAGTGTGTGTGTGTGTGTGTGTTTAAAGTAGTGTTTGGTCTGTACAGGTAATAGCTAAAGAGCACTTCTTCGAATGTTCTCTTATTTAAGTGAAAACATGATTAGGAGTCACATTTTCTGACTTTATAGCTTAACCTCTGATGTTGCAGCTTCAATAATTCGGCGATGAATATGTTTTAGATTTGCCCTTCTGATAGTGCTTTTTATGTTCTTAACAGCAATATTTTTTTTCGTTTTTATCTGCTGTAAAACCTTTTCACATAACTATATACAGTGTGTGATACTGTGAAACGGAAAAGATCTGAAAGCTGCAGATTTTTCCAACATTTGGTTTGGCTGCTGTGACACTTGGTGTGACACCGTGTGACAGATGACAGGGACACCTTCCCACAGAAATACAGACAGCAAGAGAGAATGACATATTTCTCCCAATAGCAAGTAACAAACAGAATAGGGACAGATGGCATTTATGTGACTTTGTCAAGAAGTTCACGAACAACACTCTTACTTCCTCGCTTGTCGTTTTAACATTTGGATCAATATTTTCTCTCTTTGCTTTTTCTGGCTTTTATATCGTCTCAAATGACACTTTAAGGCCTTCTGTAGTTGAGTTGCAGAATCCACTTCTCAATGTTGAAAATGCAGCATACCAAGAGTGTCACAGGGTTCATTCTTCCAAGAGCAGATGTCGAGTCCTGTGAGGAGGATGGCGTGGTCGTGATGCCGGCCCTCCCTGCCTCCCAGGGTGGACTGCCAGTGGCAGAAGCTGTTCAGTGTGTGGTCTGCATGGTGGTTGATCACCAAGCCGTCCTGCGAGATAAAGCAGATAAAAGGAGGCAGAAAGAGAGACAATATTGTCTTTATGGACGAAAGCTGTGAGCACAAAGTGTTCAGGAATAAATGGAAAAAAAAGGCCAAATTAATATTACCTTCCTCTTTCTGCTTAAAAAACACCTCATAACTTCATAGAATAAAAGAAGGCAATGCTATTACATTTATTGCAAACATTTTTTTAACCAGATCCTTGAATGGCCTTTGCGTTCAATTACCAAAATCTTTAGACATATACATGTTAAAGGCAACACAAAGAGGAGACACTAATCAAATAAGTGTTGCTGCGAGGAGGACAAACGTCTGGGACATTTTTGCCATTTTTGGCATTCCTCCCGCTGATAATTACCTCTTAAGGAAGATTGAAATCTATTAAGATCAAACAAGGTGACTTGGCCTGCTTGACTCTGTCTCTGACATTGTCCCACCTGTTTCTCTCTGCTTCTGTCCCTCTCTCTTCTTTTTTTCTTGTACTCAAGCTGTCCTTCCTGTATCTCCTGCACTCTAAGAAAATTTCCCTCCTAAATCTGGCACAGATCCAAGGAAATGCACACCCTGTAATTAACCACCGCAAAAGGCTTCAGTAGTTGGGACGACCCCGGGAAAATCTCTGAGAGACCTAAGAGATCTGGACCTTCAGGCATAAAAACAAATAAACAAACAAATGATCTGTTCTTTGCAGTTTTTTGCAGTCTTGGTTTCTGAAGCACCCCAGAGCTAACACAGAAAGACACACACTTGTATTGGTATTCTCCAACCGTATGTATACAAAACCCTTTATGAGAGGAATTTTCAAATCCTTTAACCCCACAAACCCATTTTTAAACGCAGCCATTAATCACAGTGTTTGCTGTTTGAGAGGCTGGAGTCTTTGGACACCATAAGGTTGTTCACCTGACCATGCTCGCATGCCTTGAGATCCTCACCTGCTCTTCATCCAGAAGCACGAGGCCAACAATAACGATGTTGATGTTCCCCCCTATCGTACCGTCTTTGAAGAGACTGGAAACCTAGAAAACACAAACGTGCATTATTACAGATCATTTACACTATTATTTAATAACATGCTTTAATTTGTCTTCAATCGCCTTATCAAAGTTCAGTCACAATGACAATCTTTGCAGCTTGTTATCAAGTTAACACTTTTTTAAAAGTGACAACAGTTTAAGACCGAACACAGGCACTGTTATATCCGGTTAAACCAAATGTGTTTTCGGAGTGCTTTGGATGGCTTGGTTAGGTCAGTAAAGTGACATATGAAGTGTCATTCTGTCTTCAGACATGCAGGATCAGTCATTAAAATATAGAAATTCTGAATAAAGTAGAAATAAATAAAGTGCTGCACTAGGTCAAGACACTTGGTTGTTGTTGAAGTAAAAAAAATCCAGTGCTCTTCAAGTATAGGGCCAGTAATCACATATGAATAAAAAACAATCACTGTTATTTAGTGGAAGTCCATGGTATAGGTTGGCAGTCTGGAAAACCATCCGAGACAAAGTTAAAAATCCTGGCCATGACCTTCTGGTGATTATGATAATATTTGCACACCTGTCCTCATTGCACTTTACACCCTGATGAAGACCTGACCTGATAACGCGTTGGTTATCGCCTTGTATCTATAAAGGATTTTAAACTTGAAAACAAAGTTTCTCGGATGCTTTTCAGACTGCCAACCTATACAATGGACTTCCACTAAAAGTAAACTGGAAGGTTATTGTTTGTTTTATTCTTCCCCAGAATAAAGCACATCTTCAAAAAGTACCTGGGCTGAAACAATGAGATTACTATGGATATTTTCATCCATTAAGTCTTGACATTGATACTGTTATACTTATGATCTATAAGTTATTGCACTACTTAGACACATACAATAGAGAGGTCTGTGGCAAGTGCATGAGACAACACACCTTGACATTCCTGTAGAAATAACACACAAAACCCCTTTTGATGGTATCGTTGAGGTATGACAGCCCACGACTGCTGTTTTCAATTCGGCTTCTCGTAGTCAAACGGATATCTGACCGTCAATCATAACACTTTGTGCTTTGAAAGTGGACTCCTGATCTTTTGCTTTGTTCACTCTCTATCTTTTTCCCTGTGAATACCTCAGGTGCTACTCACTAAGTCTTTTTCCCCCCCTTCAGGAACACTCTCATTCGTTCCTTATGTTCTTGATGTTTGGTCTCCCTCACTTGGACTCATGAGAAGACACATGGCTGTGGTTTGTTACCAAATTCGAGCAGAATTCAGAGGTCAAAGTGGCAATCAAAACCACTTACTTAAACTCAACTCTCCTGGAACACCACCGTTTGACAGAGCTCCGCATTTGCAAAATTCAACACATCGTTCCTGTGTTTTCACTGCCTCATAGAAGAAACAATCACCGGTTTCCATAGAGCTTCAGTGTTTTGAGGTACATCATGTACAGTGTGTTAAATAGGTAATTAACCCTTTTGAAGTCTTTCCACTCCGCTGCGAAGAAAACATAAATCTACGCAAAGGCTGGAACGGCATATCAGATTTAATTTTCACAAATATTAAATAAACTTTTGAAGACCCATGAGAGCTGGCAGGTGGGGTAGGGGGTTGGGTGTTTTCTGTGAAACTCCATACTGCATTTAGGTGACTCCTCTGAGGCAGGCAGTGACTGTTCCAACTTTGTTTCTACTTGAGGGAACCGTGTTTTCAAAATAGACGGATTATCTTTGGATTTGTCAGCCAGTCATTAAGTAGCAAAACGAGCGTGACAGACTTTGCTTGCAGATCAGCTGAGAGGGACGTGCGGACACTGTGAGCATCGCGGCCATGATCTCACCCAGATATCACTTTCATGTTTTTAGATGTATTCTTTTTCATATGTGAGAATGGAAGACAGGGGTGTCAAGTCACTAAACCCCAAACTATGGCAAACTCCAACATAATTGATGTAGGCCATGTCTTTCAAATCAATTTCTGTTGACGCTTGCCCTTTACATGCTACGTAATAACAATGTTGATGTCATGCTAAGGTTTGACAAATGTATAACACGCCAAAACTTCATGTGATGAGAGGAAATAATCCACCACTAACTAACAGGCTTCGTTGTACTGTTGTTTAATCCACTTATCAAGACGTTTGTAGCTATATGTTGATGCATTGCAATACTTTCCTTCCTTGCATGAAGCTGAAAGACAACATATTATTCATGGCATTTGTTATTCATAAAAATAAGACTAAGGGTCAGCCATGCTAGCAGCTTGATGCGGCTGTTCTTAGATACAGGGCTCCTTTGAGCTGAATGCTAACATCAGCATGCTAACATGCCCACAATAACAACGTCAACATGCTGATGTTCACTATCTTATCATGCTAACATTAGCTAATTGGTGCTAAACACAAAATATTACACCTCCTTTTCTATTTTAGTTTTTCTTTTAGCTCGTCTGATGTCCAACACTACTCATATTTGGGTTTCCCTCACCATATTAAGCACGGTAAGAACATATGTTGTAATGTTCTCGTGGCCGTGGTTGTCCATCATCCTCCTGTCCACCACCACCAGCGTCTCCACGTTGAGCTTCTGATTACCCTGGTTCTTCATCAGCACTGCTCTTTTGTTCCTCGGGATGAGCTTGTACTCATCTGGAAGGCTGAAGACGTCCTCTTCTGGAGGTTTGGGCATGTCTGAATAAAACACACATGAGGTGAAAAGTCAATTACTAATTAACTGTTGTTAGAAAAAATATGCAGCGACAACACAACAAACTAGATACAACTTGATGAAACACACTGTGCCTGTTGTACAGTATAGTGAGTTGTAAGTGATGATGAAAGAAAAGATAATAGTGCATATAATAGCAAGTTAATATCAGTTATGACGTCCATTGCAAAGAAACAACCCTTCCTTCACACAAATTATGTTGAGCAATATTTTAAATAAACTTATAGCCACTAACCAAATGGTCACCTTTGCCTATGAGTTAACCGGCAAATCTGGAAAGTAGCTGACAAACATGGTGGATGATTAATTATACTCTTACTTTCATGGACTGATGTCATGGATAAACTGCAAACTGAGATTTTTTTTATGTTGTTGGCTATGGCAGTTAAAGTGTTATGCTACCATTAAATACAGTGTGAAACCACAGTATGGTTGTATATTAGCAGCAGCTACAGCAAGCCACCTTTTCTCTTATGCATGAAAGCTTTAAATTACATTACTAAAAGAAAATCCGTTTAGTCGTCAGTTTAGTCATCTCTGAGCAATTCAATATTCTGTAGACTTAACACAATGCTATATGATGATGGACAAGTTCCAATTCTTGATTCATTACGTGTAGTAAATGCAATTAATGTATTAACCTATCTCTGTTTTAATCCACTTTGCAAACTTTGTTAGTGAAGATACATTTGAATGGTCAGTGTGTGAGAGATAAGATATGTTTTTTTTTTCTCTAAAGGAAAGCTGTTTTATAAAAATGATGACGTAAATTGCAACAAGTTCACAACACAAGCTTTTTGTGAAAACAAATTCGTTTTTTGTTAAGTAAACATGTGACTCAGTCACACACACTTTCAGTAATCTTGGCATCAAATGCCCAACTCTGCCCTGTTTTTAACTCTCCGTTTGAAGCTGTGTCGCCTTTTTGGAAACACGTCTCACATCCATACTCACTTCTAGACTATGACATGAGGTCAGCAGTACATACAAGTCAAAGCAAAGCACAGCCTAAAACTATTCTAGTTTGTGAGATTTTCGCTTCAAATCTTCAAAACCTTCACCGCCCGGCTGCGATAAACTATAAAGGCTAGAAAGTTTACATAGGCGGACAGCAGGTGAGCAACCACAGCGCCTTTTTGACTAAAACATGGCACAGGTGCTCAGTGATGTCATCCTATGGGAATGTCAACATCAGTGTGTTTTCACAGGGGACAGACAGCTGGATTCTGCAGGGTAATGGTGGTGGTACCCGTCCAATCCCTGCCTGCTCTCTTTCAAATGACCCCTGTGATACCAGCAATGTTAACTGATCCTCTAGTAATTCCTTAAGAGCAAACATTTGTCACAGTGTAAAGTGAGTATAAAACATTTCCCTTCACCTTTCACAGGTCATGTCACTAATGTCACCAAAAATGTCAATACAGATTGAGATACTATTCTTCAGGGGAAACATTTGTCACCACGTGAAATACAACCTCCTCTGAAAGCCTCCTAGCCTCAGGATCCCTTTTCAAAGAAATGTACCAAACATGTTGATCTGCCGTTGTGGTCACAGGTTCTTCTTAGTTACAAATTGACTATTGAGACAAAAATGCAGTCGGCTCTAAAAAAAAGCAACAATCCCGATTTATAATACACCCTCTGGTGAAGTCAGTAAAAACAAGCATCTTGTTTTCTCTCTTTAACACAACAGGGCCTAATGATGTGTTAACAAGAGCACATGTTAGCACAGAACGTGTTACTTTTAATGTGTGTCTTACAAAGGATCAACCACGTGTTTTTCCTACCACATTAGTACTGTAAATAGCTGTGAATTTTGAAGCACTCAGTTGATATATAATAATATTGGATTTGATTGCAATAACATTAATGTGGCAACATATTAATGGTGTGCGTTTTTCCCTCACACCAACCAACCAGAAAGCTGGGAGGTTGACCACTAACAGAGTTAACCGGAAATGTCAACAAATTGAATTATTATCATATGTCAGTCTATTTTCTTTTCTCCATGACACTGTAAGTGACGTGATAATTCTTCAAAAATGTGGCTTAACTTCTTTGAGTTAAAACCACTAATTTAGTTATATCTGGGAATTTAACAATATTATGACAGTACCTAAAATGTGCAATGTGAGACGTATGTCCAGGTGGGAACATTCTTATTAAAGTGTCAAATGTCAACCATTTTAACTTGAGAGATTGAAAAGGGCAAACATGTCACATTATCAAATTCTTTGAGTGAGAGTAAAAAACAAACAAATGCAAATACCCCTTAGGTTGGAGAATATAGATAAAATACATCTTATGAAGTTGTTGAAGCATTTAAAAAGACATCTTGTGTCATCAGTGCAGAAAAGGTTCATGCAATGTTGGGTTTTTTTTCTCTGCAAGTGCCGACTTTGATTTTTAGAATGTCAACAGAAAACTAAGAAATGTGTGTTACTTAAACTCTGTCTTCCTGTTTACTTGATATATATAAGGGAAACAGTTTTATACATGTTTAATGCTCAACAGTGATAGTGCAGTTTATAATAACGCCGCATTCCACATGTGGATCAGAATGAGAAATTGCCCTTACATACATTTCTTCCGTCTCCCGCAGAAGTGTTGCCTCTGCTTTTCCCCGTGTCTTTGGTCATTGTCATGGCGATGGCTGTTGCGATGATGGCCACTGTCATGATGCTCCATCTGGTCACCGTGACTGATGTCACTTTGCTGATCGTCATTAACTGTGTCGTAGGTGGGGTCTGTCTGTGAGTTCGTGGATCTCTTGGTGACAAAGTGTGATTTGTGATGAGTTGAGTCTGGGGATCTCTTCTGAAGCGCCCGAGGGTCATGACCTCGCTGCTCTGTCTGAGAGTCCCTCTCGCTCTTGTAGAGGATGTGTGGCTGGTGACTGGAGGGTGCTGTGAAGTTCTCTCTCTGGGCGAGGCTGCGGGACACAGGTCTCAGGAAGTAGTCCGCATCCTGTGTTCTGATCAAACCTGACTAGAGGCAAAACAGAAAGTCCTTTTAGCTTCTGCACGGGCAAAAACATGCTCTGTGTTTGACATTTTCATACCTACTTCGCTCAACCTTTATTCAAGTAGCTACACTTGTGTCATACAATATTTAAAAGTAACTTGTAAAGTATATATTGTTGGTGTCCAACACATCAACAGCTGACTACTCTTGGTCGATGTGATTGCTTCTCATCTCTCACTGATATACACTGTGCCTGTTTTATGCACTTTAACTGTTTAATATTGCATATTAACTGGATAATATGCTCATTCATTTTGTAGTGTGTGACAGTTGTATTTGTCTGTTTGTTTTGTGATTTCTGTGGAAACAATGTTCATGCTGCCCTCTTGGCCAGGTCACTCTTGAAAAAGAGATTTTAATCTCAATGAGGCTTTTACCTGGTTAAATAAAGGATATATATATATTCTCAAAAAGTAGCCTATAGAGCTGCAGTCATATATTACAAATGAACAACACAATACCTTTCTCCAGCTATTCACTTAGCTTCCCAATCTGTCTCTGTCAGCAATTAGTAATGATTTGACTCTTGGGTCACTGCGAACCTGACCCCAATAAACCTCTGTGAGGCCCATTTGATGGAAGAGTTTCGGCATGTTTAACATCTGTTTTGCTGTTCAGGGTCAGACGTTATCTCTAAATAAGTCTTGTTCGGACAGAAAACGTTTCTAACTAAAAGGCCGGTGTTAGGATGAAAGAAGGTGGCATCTTTTTTCTAAGAGAAAGAATATGCTCACAGTTCTAAAGGTAAGGCATTTCTTACTTTAATATTCAGGTATTAGAAGTCTTGCAAACAAAAATAGCCTCTAAAGTATTATCTGAATATAATATGTAACAAATCCTTTTTAAAAACACATTCTTGGATGTTATGAATACTGCTTAGTCTCTGAAACTGCTGTTATGGAGGGCCCCACTTTAACTACCAGTGCCTTATGCTTTCGATTTTAGGGGATACGTTATGGGAAAGCCCGTTATAAATCTTTAAAGACTCGGCAAAGTCTTTAGTTGACCTTATTCTCTCTCTCTATCTTAGTCTGTCTCTCTCCCAAAAAGACAGAGATATTTCCAGTTTTCATATTCCATTTTCAATAAACTTCTATCAACACAGCCGATTCAGACACTTTCTCTTGCTCTCTGCCTCTCTCTTTGTCTGTCTCAGTCTCTCCAAACACGCACCACATCTGTGTTGACAGTCAACTGGCACAGAGTGTTTGGACTGTAACGGCTCTTGGCAGAAAAAGTAGTTTCCCTAAAATCCGTTTAATTGAGTAACGTTTTTTTTTTCACTGCGAGTGGAGTGTGAGGTCCTTGGCTGACAGAAACAGGCTGACACAGTGGCAGTCGTGAGGCTGTGTCTGGCCCAGGGTGAGTGTGTATACACGTGTGTGTGTGTGCGTATGACAGTCTCAGCGCAGTGCAAAGGGTGAGCGTGGAACCTGGGAGGACAGAGGTTACACATGTGCAACTGAAGGTCTGCCTGTGTACAGATTTGTGCGTACCTGTGTGTGCATTCGAGTGGGGAGTGTCTCTTGTTGTGATTAGTCATTCTTGTGGAAGCAGACCTCGATGATGATGAGTTTGATGTTGCTATAATCATCTCCACAACTGATTTTCCCCATTTCATCATCACTTACTACCCCGGGCCTCTGCCTGCGCCAACCTTTCAACCACAGATCAGGAAACCAGTGAAACAGAGTCCTCGGAAAATTAAGCACTGAAGTTGAAAATGATGAACTCCCTGAGTACAAGCCAACACAGATGTGTAAGCTGAGACTGCAACGGCTGTAGAGTTTACAGCTTTCATCACGTAGTGTGGCAAAATAAAGTTGTAATGCATTTTTCTTATAAACATTATATTATTGGTTCTACACAGCATCCAAATTGGCGAAGTCTCTCAAATGTTATTAAAATATTAATGGTCAAACTTTGCATAATCTAAGTATGCATGACTCCTGAAGTGCAAGGATTTCATAGCAGTTTTTTTTTTTTTCAAATGTAGGCCACCATGTGGAGAACGCTTGCTCAAATCCCACAGTTAGCTTTTATGCCCTTACCACAAGCCAGTGGAGAGCAGTTGTTGTTTACAGGTGTCTTTGCGTCAGATAATGATACAGAAACTGGTATTTCACAGACAAATGATAACCCCAAACAGCGACACAGAAATATATTTGGAGACATATGTACGGTCGGAAATACACTTTGTAGCCCAGTACTTATTGAGATGATTACAATCTTTTAAGCCCCTTAAAACAAACAAAAAAAACACAAAAACAATTGAAGCTTCATAGAAATCTTCAAGTCTCAGCCGGTTTGAATTTTTTGCTACATCGGCACTTCAATTTGGTGTTAAAACCCCCCAAAATCCCATTGAGCGTCGGGGCATTAGTGTGGAAATGGGTGCCATGTGATAGTTAGTTTCCGGTGATTTAGTATATTGATCCTAACAATAAAGAGTTGAAGCTTTTGAAGGAGGGGAATAACATTTTGTCTTTGTCATGAGTGTTTTTTTGTTGGTCAGCTCTTTCCAATAGTAGTAAAAGGAGAAGGGAAATGTGTGATGAAAATAGGCAATCCTAGGACTTACACCTGCAGCCTGTGGACTGGACTGTTTAGTTAGGAGTTGTTATAGAAACTGCCACGTTCTGATATAAGAGTAGTCTAGAGTTGATAAGGTCATCTGGCTGACATTCAGTCTTAAGAACTATGTATTTACGATGGCTATATGTGCAGAGCTGTATTACTGACAGCATGCTTATTTTCAACGGCATGCTGCCAACTTATGTCTCTTCCCTTTCAGCTCCACATGCGTGTGCTACATTCTAAAGTTTCTCTATCCGTTTTTTTGTTTTTTGTTTTGCTGTCATCAAGTTTGGTGCAAAATTGATTCACTGACTACTATAATAATACTATAATACTGTAAGTTGAAATGTATTGTAGTGACATCTTACACCATTATTCCCAAATAGCGTTCTAGAGATCGTCAGGGCTCCTTGATCAGGCTCCAATTCCAGGGTACCTCGGCAAAATAAGGGATTTATGGAAATCCCTGTCTAAGCTTATTTTCAACCGCATACTGCCAACTCTCTCTGCACACTGTGCATAAGGATGTACTGTATTGGGTGTACTGTGTTTTCATGGCCAGGGAATTGTATGCTGCTTGTATGGCTTGTGTTTGAGGGCCCATCATAACAAGATGCACGGGTCTCCAACATCCTCTTGTTTCCTCTCATTTACGTCTGCTGTCAAACTGATAGATCAATGCCCCTTATTGTTTAATGAATTATGTCTTTAAGATGTTTGTACTGTGCTTAGGACATTCAATTCAGATGTTTCTGTTGTATTATTTAACACATGTTGGTAGGTTATGGGTTCTTGTAAAGCATGGCAATTGTATATCTAGGCAGAATCCTGACTAGACATCAACTCTGTCGTCCTAATTGTAACAGGCAACATATCCGGCTTGGCGTCCCACAAAAAACATGCATCCGCTTCTTACTCAGAGTATGTGTGTATGCAAGTCACTATGTTGGGAGATTAGGTCAACTACTGCCTTTTCTAAATAGCCAAAGTCATCAGATTACACACTGCGTTCTACAAGGTGCAAATAGCAGTCATAAAATGCTGAAACACTACTTGGGAGGGCGCAAACAGCTGGACTCTTTAGAGTCAGACGCATCCAGACAAGCAGCGACAGGAAAGAAGGGGTGGGTAGGAAAACGGAACTGAGGGGGGAAGCATTCAATGCATTACAAGGTGCACCTGATGGTGTGTAGTATATGGTTCTCTCCACCTCTCTTTAAGTTGCTCTCCTGAATGGAGACCAAAGGAGACCAAAAGCCTGCAACTCTAGTTAGAGTTGATATTTATTACCTATGTTTATGGTCCAAGCTTGCTTTTTTATTATAATACAAGTTTACGAGAAATACAGTATGTCTGAGAGCTTTACAATAGAGTAGCGAAGAATCTGATTTATTTATTAACCACCCTTAGTTTTGTGTATTATAACAAAAAACTAAAAACAGCAACACAATAGTTTTAGTAAAAACAGAAACAAGTGGGTACATTTTCATCACAAATCTATTAATCAAAAGTACATTTTAAAAACAACCTCTCTTTTGATGGACTAAAGTGTAGCAATAATCTTTACTGTGTTTTTACATGCAAACTGGTTCCACGATGGCTACATGTTGAGCAGTTGAAGGCAGTTGTTTAAACTTTGGCTCAATGTTGACAAGGGTTGTGGGAAAATGGGAACGATACTCTGACATTGCACTTTAGCACTAGACACTATTTCTAATCATTTAGCAATTTCACTTACTTACTTTAGTCATCTATTGGATAGCACATTACGCCAACTGGATTTCTATCAATTTCGAAAACAACAAATGTTTGAAACTCCCAGTCTCTAAAATGTGAGCACATAACTCAGTTCCTAATCTACATTGTATGACCATGAGTGATGTTTGTAAATGATAAAACAAGTAACAATCCTTTAAGATCGTTTGGTTGATCTTACTGTGTGTTATGCAAATTGATTATAGCACCCCGCCAAGACCACACTGCCTGCTTTTCAAAGCATCATCACATCAATAGATCATCCCTCATATATTCTTGGAAATCCCAGAGGTGGGACGAGTGTGAAACATTCTATTATTACGACTACTACTAGGCCTGAGGCAAGAAACACACCCGTCCTTTTACAAGAGGAAAACACATGACCTCCAAGTGATTTGTAGTGGGAGGACATTTAGTATTTCCTTTTGGTACAAAAGAAAGGTGTGAATTAGAAGTCTGAGTAAAATTAGATTAGACAAACAGATAGGTTACTGATGTATCTGAAGCTCAGGGATAATGAAGTAGGCCTACATTTAGAGGCAAACATAGACACAAATAGAGCTTTAGGTGTTAAAGTTAGCACATGACAGTTTGCGGTAGCAAAACAGACTAAATCAAGTTGACAAGAATAATAATTTACTCCTCTGGGAGGCTGTTCTTAAGTACATTGGTGTTTTGAGCTAAATGGTAATGTCAGTATGTTAACATACTTACAATAACAACCCTAATAGGCTAACAATAAGGAAGTATAATGTTTACAATGTTCACCATGTTAGTTTAGCATGTTAGCATGCTAACATTAGCTAATTAGCTTGAAACACAACAGCTGTCTGCAAGTATTTCTTCATAACAAAGTAGGCCTATTGGGCAAATTCAAATTTTTACCTGATTATTGCGTCAAATGAGAAGTTAAGAGATCACCAAAGTCAGTAGAAGTTATCTTTTGGGAACTAGGAATGCCAGTACAAACATTTGTACCAATCTATCCAATAGCTTAGATGTTGCGATATTTCAGTCTGGACCACGGACCACCATGGCCATCCCTAGAGAAATACTGCTGTTGCTAGAA
This sequence comes from Bovichtus variegatus, assembly GCA_943593645.1. Classification (NCBI taxonomy): domain Eukaryota; kingdom Metazoa; phylum Chordata; class Actinopteri; order Perciformes; family Bovichtidae; genus Bovichtus; species Bovichtus variegatus. The sequence goes on along the minus strand of CALSCE010009506.1, from coordinate 11,244,077 downwards.
TGGCTGAAAACCACACAAAATGTCCTATATAGGGAAAAAAGTGATAGTTCATGGTGTTCATGGAGAGTTAAACAATGCCTGCATGGCGCTCTCTTCACCCCTCAACTGCCTCACCCCCATAAAAAGCACACTAAAGAGGATTATATAAAGTCGACACAGAGAGGGACCTGCTTTATGATCTCCCCTTACACATGTGTGTCACTGTGTAGAGTCTCAAACCATTTGGCAGGTGAACAGTCAGTGGGATTGGCCTGCTTCTTTTGTTCTAGCAATTCCTTGCTTGTAAGTACGAGATTTTTATGGTTGAACTCCCTACTGTCATCAAAGCGGGGCTAACAACTATATGGGCTGCCAGAGAAGGGGAGTTGAAAAGGCAACTCATACATACGCTTTACAACGTAACACTCCTCACAAGCGGGTTTTCAGCACTTCAAAATGCCAGGGAGGGAACAATGACACTTATTGCCTTCATCTCTACGGTACATCTCTCTCTTTATCCTTCCCTCTGTCTTTCTTTCTTTTTCTATCTCTGCCTCCATTGGCAATCCAATTAAAACAACAATATCTCACTGAGCTATCCTGACAAAATGAAAATACAGAATTGTTGATAGCGACATCAATGAGTAGCGTAAGGAGTAATTTCCCCTCTTTGTTTGAAGAGACTTATTACAACACAATCACACTCAGCAAACAACCCATGCTGCATACATAAACACAATGACAACATATATTACAGAACCAAGATGTTCCTGAGGAATTTTGACACTAAAGACCAAACTTGTTATCACACTGACTAACTTCATATTTGTAGTTGGATGAAAAACACGTTTTGTAGTGAAAGGATCTGTCCATTTAGATTGTGCTCTATGTGATTTCTAGGTCAGGTTCAAATCTGAAAACATAATTGCCTTATCAAGTAAACTTTTTCAAACAACGACCGAGCATATAAGGGTGAGGGAATAATCTCATCTAAGCGGTGTCACGCAGCAGTTGGTGCTCCCACTGATACAGCTATTGATCTGAGCTCCTATGGTCAATATTTACCTGCCCCCTGTCGAATAGGAACTTGACCAAAGTGCAAAGTCGCCTATGAGCTCTCAGGTAGCATGTTTTGACCAATTGTAGGCATATTATCTGGAACATCTGGAGCACACAAAGCATAGTATGTATTTATGAGTTAATGCCACACACACACACAACAGTCAGATAATCACAGAAAACCTTTTTTTTAATTTTTGTTATGCATAGTCAGGTTGGTACTACGGGTAGATGAGTTCAAGTATTACACTATATCAAAGTGTATATATTACCAATACGCTAATTCTAATCTATAAGAATCATGATTTTATTTGAATGTATGAATCAATGTAAAAAACTCATATTACATGAACTATTCAGGTCATGTTGTGGAAATGTTTATTGGTAAAAATATGCAGTTCAGCGCATGACAACAGACATTTTGACACTTTTGAAAAATGGTAACTCTCTAAGCGTTCCCCAGGAGTCTATAATACTTTTTTTTCTGTGTTGCATCTTTGCAGTTCCCTAATTCACATAAGAAAAAGTTAAATCCTGATTGATGCACTGACCAGTCGTGAGAACCACATTTATAGTCTGTGCAACCCTGGACCTTTTGGCTGAATTTTTTATGGGGATCTGGTCTGAAATGCAGCCACACGGACATGCACACACACACACACACACACACACACACACACACACACACACACACACACAGAAGAAGAAGCATCCCTGGAGATATGCTATTCTCTGTCTTAGTTTTAGTCAGAGGGTGATTCTCAGACACAGCAGTGGTCCTCTACAATGGAAATATAAACAGCAAACCAGCAAAGACAGGCCAGGATTTTTTTATATTCAAAAAACAAAAAGCCATGTTGAAGTCAAATGTGGTCATACTAGTTTTTACTGTAAAACATTTGTTTGCTTTATACTTTTAAAAAGACAGCATATGTGAATAACTACATGTTATGCTGTAACAAGGTCATCCAGGTGTAAAAGTTTATATGGCCACAAGCTTCAATGACTCAGATCTTTTTTTTTAATCCATGAACTGCAAGATTACACTCACATTTAAATGCTAATAAGTAACATTACAGGAGTTTCTCTTCCTGCTGCCCAGTTGCCACATTCTGTCCCAAGTGATTGTTTAGTTCTAACTGTATATGTTCTAAATGTATGTATGTAAGTTCAAGACTGAGAGGATAAGTGTGTATTCATTTAGTCCTTTTGTTCTGTAGTGCAGACTGCTAAAAACACTTACTGGGGTGGAACTGCTTCACTTATGCTGGCTTAATGTAATGTTTCCTTGATATTCATGCAGAAGAGGAGGACCAAGTCCATGTGTACTAATTAGCATTTGTACATTCAGCAATATCAACCAACATATTATATTAATGACTTTTATCTGAGACGTGTTGGATGTTTAACATGCCAAATGGTAGAAACAAAAAATAAAATGACTAAGAAAAACACCACACGACAGCTTGTCTTTGGTTCACACACTTCAATCCAACGTAAAAACACCATGTACTTCTCTTATGAACTGATCATCTCAACACCAATAAATCTGCTCAATTTTGCATTGGGATATCAGCTTATTATTGTGGAGCTTTTAGTATGTTGTATATCATGCTAATATGAACATTACTAACAAGTAATCTTGGTACCAAGTTGCACCCACCGTTTCTTATGAGACATTTTAGTGCAATTAAATTCCCTATATACTGTATTTTGCAATTTGCACACAGTCAGTTCCCTACTTATGCCAACTGTGTTAGATCTGCAAATATTATTGCTCTTGAGTTGAGACATTTATACAAAAGATGCCACTCAGGTTTAAGACATATTAAATAAAATGTATATCTGTGAACTGTTCTTCATGTGTTGGCCATGGGTGCTACTCAAACAGTAAACTGTGTGCTAAATAATAAAATTAACTGCCACCAAAACATTATTCTGGCATGAATGTGTTCTGGGGATTTTCCTAGCTAATTGACCAAACATTCTGTGGTGTTCACAGACTTGACTTTTCCATTCATTAGTTATTCATTTGCTGATTTAGGCAAATATGCAATGTACACTGAATAAGCTAGGGCTAAGGATGCACGGCAGACTGGAGGAAGAAACCTCTGTGCTTGGCTTGCCAACTTAGCCAGTGGGTTTCTAAGTCAATTTAAGTCAAGTACGAGATGATTTTCTGACCAGACCAGACAGACAATGCACTGACTCAAGTGCTGCGTGAAAAGCAGCTTCACAGTAGCACACTGAAAGGACTGCTTGATGACTCTGTATATGTCAGAGAAAAGGACAGCCCCTTACAATGAAAAAAAAAAGGTTTTATCTAGATTTCTGATTGTAATTACATTTTTCTCCTCGTTTCATACTTGGTTCCCTTTTCATTCTTTCCTTTGGTTCAGTATCTGATTGGCATCTGGCGTCTAATATCTTCTAAACAATAATTACAATACATGTTATGTATAGCATTCAGTCATTTACTTCTACCTAGTCTCCATGATAATTCAGCATGGCAAGGACCGTAATGCTGTGTTTATATTATAAGGGGTCCCAGGATGAGCTAAATTTCTTAATTTGGCTCAAAGGCTCACTTTTTCTTTTAGGTCAGTCAGTGCAATTACAGTTCTCACTTGATATATCAATCATAATGCTGCCAAAAACCCACCCTAAAAAACAACTTTCAAACGAACTGACCCTGGAGTCCTTCATCAAGGCTCACCTACTCCCCCCTTCTCAACCAACACTCCCGCAACCCGACTCTGTGCATGTTCAGACTCACCATCCCCGTGCATGTGGACAGTGCCACTGAGGAGTTGACCCTTGACCTCAGCGACCCCTGGTAAAAGCAGAGGTCGTCCTGGTGGTAGGCCCTCAGGCTCTTGGTGCCGTTCTTTCCCAGGACCTGGATGGCAAAGCCAGGTGCAATCAGGCTCTCCGAAGCCTCCATCAGCTCCATGTGGAAGTCTTGCCCCAAGCCACTTAGCCGGAAGAGGACCTTTTCCCTGCTGCCGTCAGTGTTTGATGAGCCTGCATCTGGGTTCAGGGATCTGCGCCGCCTTCTGCGATGGTGGTGGGCAACTTCATGGGAGATGTAAATGCCTTGGTGGTTGACCTCGTAGGGAGATACAATCTCATATTCTGGATTAGAGATAAAGAAAGAAAGAAAATTAGGAAATGATTGGGTGTTTGCGCAGTTTGTGCCACGTGAAACACTGAAATTCAATGCAATGAGAACAGACAGGGAAACAAAGCAGCCTGTTTAAAGGCAAATGCTACTCCTTTAAAATTAATATATAAAATAATTGAGATGTCATGGGATCCAACAGTCGGAGAGACTGCTGAGAGAAAGCTATTATGTCATGAATACTTTTTGTAGATGACATCTTGGGAAAAATTAAACACATTGTCCTTTTAGTGATTGTGATCAGTCCTTACTAATTTGACATGTCAACGTCATTTACCTTGATATAGTGCATGCTGTGTCAGCTGCTACCTTGGTTGCATGATGGGCTGAATAAAAACAACCTTTTCGCTTCACAAAGTTTCCATGACTTGCCTCATATACTTTTGCCGACGGGGTCAACAAAGAGTTACAAGAAAAGGAAGGGTTTTAGACAATTCCAACACAAGCCCTTCAGCGGAGAGTGAATCATGTTTGACCTGAAGTGTTTTACTAGAGTTTTTACTACAGCTCAGACTGAATAACTGCAGGTCATAAATGGAGATGGTGGCAGGTCACAGGCCTGGCCTCTTAGACCAGTTAAATGTCTAATGGCGCTGTGGCCAATGAAACGGGATGTCCTCCAAAGGTCAAATCAATAGGGTAGCTGACTCTTTCTGCTGCACTGACTTCGGTTTTCCAGAGGAAAACGCCACTCCTGTCCATCCTCTGAGTAAGAATGGGCTGACCTCCTAAAGCAGGCCACCTTGTATAAGGAATGAAGCATGCCATTGTCTTTAAGACGTTGGAAACATTGCAGGGTTTTTAGAGATCATGCCTGCAGCGTGCATAAAACTGTATAAAATGCAACAAAATGTATTAAAAGTGTGAATATTTTTCTGCTTATGTGATGCTGGGAGAATATTAACAGTGTGTTTCTCAGTTACTTTTGTTGGGTGGGATCTTAGTAGTAACAGAAGGTGCCTGTAAACCATCACACACACTTTGAAACATTATGCGCTTGATACAAGTTGGGCCTATGAGTAACCCCCAAGCAAACAAATAAAACAGTGTCATTGCTGATTTTGTTACAGCGTTGTAATGGCTACTGCTAATGTGTTCAGTCTTGCCATGGGAAAATGATACGAGGTCAATTTATCAGCTTAAAGTGCACAGAAATAACAGCAACCTTGGACCTACAATCCACAAGAGCCAGTCTCAGTTACTGTACAGCCTGAATAATGAGTAAATATAGCACAGAGACAGACATGTTTTGGCAGTAGGAGAAACATGCAGGGTGACAGACAGTGTGTCATCACTGGCAGTGTGAATGCCTGAGGTTTGAACGTGGCTATTTGATGCATCTTGAGGTGGATTTAAAGGAATACTTTACCCACAAAATGACCATTTGTATATTAATTACTTATCCCGTGTTACTTAGAATTCTTCAAGAAAACCTTGTTTTTCACGCAGGCCTCTAGGGTGAAGGAAGAATCAATAATAGTCTTGGCAACTTAAAGTAGATGGGGGCCGCGTTTAACAACAGCAAAACTCCTGCAGTATAATCCAAGTCTCATTTTCTAGTTCATGCTCACTACTTCCCAAACACATGCATTTTCCCTAAAACCTTACTATTTAATACACTTCCGCATAATCGGATGTTTTGATGTAATTTTGCTGTTGTTAAACGCGGCCCCTTTTTACTTTAATTCATCAAGACTTTTCTCTTTTGTTTTATTCTTTGCTAACGGTGGAGGCACGTGAGAAAAAAAACTTTTCTTCACAAATCCAAGTTTACACGGGGTGAGTAATTGATATACAAATGGTCATTTTGTAGGTGAGGTATTCTTTTATGGCCCCTACCCACAACATGACATATGCTTATTGGTGGATGCATTTATTTAAAGAACCTTGCATTACCATGACTGCATATGTTTTTGCTTGGGTGGTCACGGTGGGAAGCAAATCTCTGACCCATGAAATGCTACATCCGACATCTACCCAAAGAGTTACAGGACTGCACAGAGCAAACACAAACTTCAAGTCGCAAGCATTTTCTGTGCAGACACCAAAGCACTTAAGCAAAACCAGAAGATGGTCTTCTATCTTCATCTATCTTTGCTGTTTTGTCCATCTACCCCCAACACACACACACACACACACACACATTTACACCTAGTCCACTGTGTTTGTTCTGCCCTAACTCAAAACCCAGTTGCAGTGACCCATGTCTGGCAATATACAAACACAGAGTCTGCGGGAATGGAGCGTGCGCGCGCACACATGCACGCACACACACACACACACACACACACACACACACACACACACACACAC
>CALSCE010009506.1:11174049-11237535 GCA_943593645.1 Bovichtus variegatus | reverse complement strand
CACACACACACACACACACACACACACACACACACACACACACACACCTTGTCTGATGGACTGAGACAAGATCTTGCGGTGTTTAGTTTGTTGGTTTAGTGGCTCCTGAGTGCCATTAGTCCTGATAGGGGGTCTAACCAATGGGTGCCTTGGCTTAAATTGAACAAAAGATTGAACATGAGAACTCTTTCCCCACCCACTCTAACATAAGCCAAACGAATGTTAAACACATTAACACTGAGCAATAGTTGTGCTGCCTGTGAGATGATGTGAAACACAAGTAAGGGCTTCCCCTCACTTCTGTTTCAGATCATCACCACATGTGCCCGGTGAAAGGACTGTTGATGTTTTATTTATTTGTTTACGTATCTGCTTTTCATGGTAACTAAAAAAACAACAACACAAAAACAAAGGATCTGAATGAGAACGCACAGCCAAAGCAGTTGCTGACTCAGCACACCACATGGGGTTAGATCCTCAAAACAAAGAACAGATGGAAGTCTTGCACTCACTGCTTGCACTAATTACCGGACTGACTTTTAGAGTGACACAGTTAGAACTGTTGTAAATGGTGTAGCCCAAAATGACCTATTAAAGTTCTTCCCGCAGGTGGGACTGGTAAGAATCAGTAGCAACGTGGGTAAAAGTTCTTTCAGATACTAGGGTGCCCATGATTGGCATATAAGATTCCCTAATATCACTAAACAGACCCAGTCACGTTTAATGCAAAATGAAAGACTGGCTTTTAGACAAGATGGCATGATAGAGACAGTTCTGTAGGCAGGGTTGTATGTAGTTCATTTAATCGACCCGTTTAGGAACAGCAAGTGTGTACTTTAGAATAATGCCTGTTAATGCCTAATGTGAATATTTTTATGTATTGATATGTGTTGTGCTTTGTATATTCTACTAATGCCGTCCATTTCTAACTACAACAAGGACCACAGTGACCTGTGACTTTCTTGTGTTTTCCTTCATGTTCTTTGAATTGTGCATGGACATTGGTGTTCCAATCCATGTGTGTGTTTTGTTCAAAAGAATTGTCAAATAAACAAAACAAAGTCTGAGCAGCTACAGCAGGCTTTGATTGAATTCTTCGGTGACTCCCTAGTGTGTAGTAACATGAGGGATCCATTTTTATTGTGCTCGTCAGCAATTAGGTTAATGGCACTGATTGATACTTTTCAATGAACTGCTTCTTGTTCAAGGGGTGCACAAATCAAGAGTTCCTACAGAGTGAATTGTGAAATGACCTATTGCAAAAGTAAACTGTTCCATATTTTGCCGTGGACCCCCATTTGAGCTCCACTGTTGCAGCAGACACTGGTGGCTCTGAGTCAGGGTGCAGGTCGCCCCCCAGCGGTGAAGAGAGGTAACGCACAGCGCAGGTGAGCGCTGTTTGATGCTGCTGGCCGTTTGAGCGATGCGGTGGATGACTTCACTTTTAATTTGTACCTTTGTGTACCAAGAAGCAAAAGGTGGACCGGTGGATGAAAATGCACTCTCCCACTCTAACACAAGCACATCCGCAGTCGCAGAAACACTGATGAAATCTGCAAAGACGTTTTGCTCAACTCACCTGTATGCTGAGGTAAATTGAGAGATTGCAGCAGGGTCGACGCTTCTAGGTGAGATTCAACCCTGTCAGCACCATTAGTCAAAAGCACGCTCTGTAAGGAAGGAAACGTAAATATGACTTGGTCTGTGTACACTGCAAAATATCATGGAAAATAACTGGGCTCTCTGTCATTTGAAGTGTTGACAACTTTATGAGCTCTGGATGCATGTGTGTACAGGCGCAGCGGAGATAATGACTTACTTTGCTCAGAGTGAAAAAGCAGAAGAGATGGAAAACGAGCGACGGCCGCGTCCAGGTTCTCCACTCTGCACAAATCCGTAAGAAAGACATATCTGCCAGGGTCACCTTCACGCAACAAAAAAAAAAAAAAAAAAACCTAAATCATACGGCCAGCGGTCCAAAGAGCTTCAATATACAGGTCCAACAGCAGCCACAGCAGCTCTGCAGAACTTATGGTGAATGAGGCATCAACGAGTTTCAGATGAAGACTTCTTCACTTGTGCCACTTTGGTTTCCATTCATTTCCAAGAGCAGTATTCCGATGCGGCAAATCGCTCGAACACAAGTCCTCTCTCCCGGCAAGTCATTTTCTTTTTTTCTCCCACTCAGACAGTCCGACCACTATCCAAAGTCTATATCTCCCTCTCTCTTAAACACACACACGCTCACTCTGCCGCCCTCTCTCTCTCTCTCTCTCTACCCAGTGACCCCCGCGGACCATTTTGACTCCCAGTGAAATCATGTGATTGTCTTAAATAGGCTCGTCTTGGCAATAGCAGACTTCTATGAAAGCCGCACTGAGTCCCAATCTGTTTCCCCCCGGGAGAGCCGGCCGAGTGAGCACGCTGAGCATACTGTGTGTGTGTTTTGAGGAGGGGTGTGCGGGTGTGGGGTGGTGGTAAGTACAGCCTGTAGCCAATCACATTTGACACCTGTGCTGAGAGATGGGGTTTGTTTCCATCTCTCAGGTTGCAGGAGGATGTGTGTGAGAGGAACAGTCAGTGTCTGATAAAAAAAGAAGAAACCCGCCACAGTGCTCTGTTTGCTTGCAGGGCTGTCATGTAACTGCATTTCCCTCATACACCGTAAGTAGACTGCAAGAACAAGTGGTTGGTATGTTTGTTCCACGTCAGGTACTTTTAAATTCATAATGCATTTCAAAGTATATGCATGCAGGAATGAAAATATTTATTTGAATTCAGTAGTCTGGGTTTTGTAACACAAACCTGATCTGGAGATTACTCCCCGAAGCAGGTAATCACAAATGTGTGATGGATCGCGGTCTGAAATTTAACCTTCGACCCCATTTAATCCGCTCGTCATTCTCCCATCTCTCCCATATTCCGCAGCTGCACTGATAGGCAGCGTGCCAACATTTCTAAACTCCCCACAATCATTCATTAAACTGCTTAGGAGTGTGGGACCCAAAGGATCGGGAGCGCTTGTTTCATATTCTGGAGCATCTCAAAAGAAAACCAGATGAGTGTTCTGCTGTGCTGCAGTTGAAATAAATGTGTGACGGTTTATGGTGGGATCTTTTTGGCACTAAGTCAGAATATGTGGATCAGAGTCAAAGGATTCAGAGGTGATTGTAAGCAAGCTGGTCTATGAAGTTCCACCCAGCCTCTGTTTCACAAGTGTCAGTCTGAAATGGATTTTTATAGGTTTCTTTTATGTCTACAAAGCTAAAACATGCAGGGGATAGGTTTTTTATGTCTTACTCTTAAAATAAATTGAAAAAATGAATAAAATCTGAACATATAATGGGTTTTAGCTACAGATTAAGGTATCCAGCACGTCGATATATGTCCATTTCACTTTAGATAAGGAAAGAAAATCCCAGTCTCATGTGTTCGCATTTCAGAGCGAGTGATGAGAGAAGACTTCTATGATAAATTACACTGAGTGAAAAAGTAGGACAGGACTTTCTCTGTGACTCTCTGTCCTGAGGGTTTGTTCTAGGTGATTGATGCATCTCCCGAATGCTCTCTGTCGTGTTAGATCAGTGGTAGTGTCACACGTGAAGGATTTATTTGTTTTGAAAGACAGGAGGGGAATAAATGAGACAATGCTGCAGTATCAAAACCAGAACGACCAACTTTCCCCTGAATTCAACTCCCCACAGATAAGAAGTGCGGCAAAAGTAAATGTAAGAAAACAATGTCATCCTGAGAATATTATGTTATAAGCCAATAAAACTTACACACATACAAAACTGACTTCCAGATTTCTGCCTGCTTGCCAATTCTGGATTTATTCAGTGATAAAATGCCATCATGAAGACAATTCCTACCATATGTTTGGAGGCTCAGGAAATCTTTACAGTGTCAGCTGCTGCCTGAAGTTCTATCGCCCCTCCTCCTCTTACATTATTACACACACACCCCTTACTCGCACACATGTGTGTACACCACACACTGCTATACAATACTCACTCTGCACCTGAAAACATACTGCTCACATATTTCCATACGAGTCAATTCCTAATATATTAGCATATTAGCAAATGCACATGTACACAGCTGATTGGAAAGTTTTCGAAGCTTTGCACTTTTAGACAGTCTGACATTGTTGTGTTGTCAGACTATGAAACAGTCTGACAGCAGTATGCTTCATCATGGGGGGCATGCTGGTACAGCAGATAAAAAAAGAGAATAAGACGCTGTATTGTTAGCTAAAAGTCCAAACTTAACCGGCTGCCGTGAGTGATTTGACCTGTGAACCCCTGAGCTCCTGTATGCCTCTCAGTCTGCCTGCCTGTCTGACGCTTGTTTGTCTGTCTCCCTGTCTCCCTTTTAGCTTGTCTATTTCCCCGACTGCCTGTCTTCAATATGATCTACTTTTTTTTCCGCACAGACATCTGTAAGGACTTAAATCTTCGTGCAACTTTGTGGCTGCTGTTGTAAGAGGAAAGGGATTTTAAGGAAAAGGTTCAACATTTTGGTCAACAAATATGCTTTTTTTTTTTTTTTTACCGAGAGTTAGATGAGAAAAGTGTCTCTCATGTTTATACGTTAAATATGAAGCTATTGCAGTAGCTGCTTAACATAGCTAAGCAGATAGAATGGAAACAGAGGGAAACAGCTAGCCTCGCTATGTCCAGAGGCGACACAATCTGCCAATACCAGCATCTTTAAAGCTCACTAACTATTAATGTTTGTTTAATTATCCGCACCAAAATGTATAGTGTAAAAACTTAAATTCCAAGACTCTCCGTTGGTTGCCTGGCAACTGGGCCAGGCCAAAAAACACTGTATTGACAAACAACCCAACCTTTAAAATGACTAATTGTCATTTTTATATTTCAGTTTTTGGACGGATTAAACAAACGAGATACCACGTGTTAATTGGTGATCTTAAGAGGTACTGTTAGGCAGAGTTTGTTACCTTTAGACAGAGTCCGACGGCTTGTTTCTCCCTGTTTCCAGTCTTTATGCTAAACTAAGTTAGCAGGCTGCCGGTGCTAGTTTCCTATTTACCATACAGAAATGAGAGTGCTCTTGATCTTCTCATGAAACTCTCAGCAAGAAAGCGAGTAGATGTATTTCCCAAAAATGTCAAACTTTTTCGTCTTAAGTCTCACAATGTGGGTCTTTAAGTTTCTTTCTGCTTTAGTCTCTCCAGGTAGTTTTCTCTCCATGGTGTAATTTAATTAGCTGTCTAAAATTGTCATCAGGGCAACACGTGTGAGAGTGCACGAGAGTGGACGCTTGTGGTGAGCATATGTGGGTTTGTGTGCATGCTCTCTTATGTGATTTATGTCTTTGTGCGTTAGTGTGAGTGTGAACCTGTACATGCATGTATGCGTGTGCTGTGCATGTGTGTTTGGGTTCTTACGTGTGTGCGTGTGAATAGTAAGCTGACAGCAACTGTAAAATTCCTCTCTGAGCATCACAGAGGGGAGGCTGATGGAAGCTGACAGGGAGCAAGAGTGAAGGGAGGTGGGAGAGGAAGATGAAGGTGAGTGTGGAGCAAGGGTAGACGTGGTTGCCAGCCAGTTTGATGATTGAAGGTTTAGTCAGGCTTTGCAGAAATTCTGTACTGCTGTCGAAGAATACTGATGCATTTACTGTTATTGTCTTGACCTTATCGAATTCGAACTCATACACCTTGTAAGTATCAGCTCAGAGTGAAACAACTGTTTCCCCTAAATATTTGCAGATGGTGCCGAAGTCTGGCTTTTGGCCACTGCTGGACCTCGTCCCAGTTATCCATTTATCAATCTTACTTTATATTTTCGAAAGACTAATATTTATTTTACTCTGTTTTAAATAGCAACTAATGTAAACTACTATTAAACAACAGTGTATTTGGAACATTTCCCAAATGAATGATTTAGGAATACAACATTGGAATTACTTAAGGTCTTACTGTTTTACCTTTTTGTTTTGCTTGAGTTGCACGAAAGATAATGAAATAAAGTTTTCACAATTTTTTACATGATATTAGCAGAAAAGATACATTTCCATTTGTAATATGTATGCAATACGAGGCACATATGAACTCCACTGAGGAGGAAGGGAGAAAAAGTGAAGTGGAAAGAAAAGCAGGGTTAGTGCTAGTGTGGCTGGTTTGTGCAACAATGGCTCATACGAGTACGTGGGGGAGAACAGTGGCAGACTTACTTTCAACCCTCTTTTTCTTATTTGGCAAACCAAGCACTGCTCTGAACAGGAATCCCTTCTATTGGGAACACAGGGACTGACCTGACTGAATGTTGATGGGACTGCAAGACTTCCAAAATGACTTACCTGACAAAATGAGAAATCCACCATATAAAAAAATGGCAGCTTTATTAGACTGCAGAAACAGGTGTTATTTAAAAAAAGAAAATGACATCAGACACATATCTCATTTTCAAGGATCAGAGTATGACAAGGCCTTGATTAATCAGGAGCCTGTATTACAATGGTTCAATGATATGCTAAGGTTTATGGAGAATGCTGGGAAGCTTGCATGCGAATGTCCCACACTGAATGTGGTCCAATTTGAGAATAAAACACTATGATTGATCCTCAATCCAACGTAACTTGGCAGCATTTAATTTCATTCTCGCCAGTAACAGTTCTCAAAATCTTGACATGATGAAGGTTCTATCTTCACATCACCTATTGTAGCAACCACAAGTAAGGATACACAGCGTGTACTGTCATCTGCATCGTCTAAGCGCTACATATGGTTTGTCTTTAGCAGTGTGACCGCCAAACTGCGTACTAGACTACATACTGTATGAGCATTAACAGACAGGACAGTTAGTCTCTTTAATTGTTATTTCAGTTTAATCTGTGACTCTGTAAATGATGATACCAGTTTTCCTTCAGATGAATGAGCAAAAAGTGTTCATGAAGAAATTATTTTTCAATTACATATTGTTCTGTGTGTGACTGGACAGTACACGCTTTTCTGCCTCTTTTGAGCACTAAATAGCTTGTTTTTTTGTCTTATGAAACAATATTAATGTATATGTGTTACCCTGTGTTAGCCTGTTCTAGTTGTGGTTTACAACAAAAATCAGTAAAATCATGGAGGCTTGGAAGTTTCAGTAATTCAGCACAAAACAGCAGATTGTCAGTTTTGTAGGTTCACCAGCACTCCAGTGGAAAGTTGCACTTGGAATACGTTACTGTACTGCCTCAGCCCTCCCTTTCAAATAGCTTCCACTGAACTAGATAATGTATTGGACATGGCTGAGCGACTCAAGCATTATTCTTCATAATAACCACTGATTAGTGAAGTTTTTGTGACGGCAGTGCTCTACATCAGTTGGCCCGAGATGTGTTGCAGTCTGGGAGGTCCTGTCCTGACCCTGGGAGCAGTGATAGTTCAAATTGGGACACAATACTGGATGAAGCTGACATATTCCTGATTAATCTGATTAATAGTGGTAATCATCGTGTTGATCTATTGCTGTCGAAGTCCTGCTTTAGGCTATTAATCACATGAGTTGCACATTATTTTCAGCAACAAGTGTCCTATCAAAACACCGGTTACGCTTTGCGTGCATAAAAGTTCTAGAATTACAACATGAGCAGAAACAATGTTTTAGGTCACAGATTTCTCCTTGTAAGTAATTATGATTGTGTGGTGGACTTTACTTTTACGAGAGATAAACCACTGAAATCCATAAATCCCAACTTGGATACAGATTATTTTACAACGTAGTCCCTTACATTATAGTTAAAGAGGCAATATTAGCAACTTGCTAACACAGCACCCCTCTCTCTGGGTTTGAGAGCCCAAGATGAAAATGAAGGGCTGAAGAATTGCGCTAATTATTGGTAGTCAGCTGTATGTGATCGCTGGGGCAGAAAGAGCATCTCTGGAGGGGTGAAACCTAAAAACAAAGTGGCTAGTCTTATGACACTCTGCAGGGGTGAGAGCCTGCTAAAGTTCACCACCTCTGTATTGTGTAAGCAGTCCGGTTATAATAACTGCCTTCATCTTGGCAGGGAAAAAGACTGTAAAGCTTGTTTGAAGGGTTCTTTTAATCAGAGTTGGAAGTAACTCGCAGCATCTTCCCATGAGTAATAAATCTATAGGCTGTGCAGACGATTTGGCTAAAACAATCTCATTAAAAGCCTTCATCTCCGGAAACTTTGCTTGAATCTTTCAAAACTCTCGGATTAAATGTTTTGCCAGTTTCAGTAGCACTGTCAGTCTCACTTTCTGCACTGTATAGAAGCTCTATTATACACTGCCAGACCCATAGGAAAGTGTTTCTTTCTCGGTACTCAAACATTTGCATGTCTGCAAACTGGTGGCAGGATTTCACCCTGTGGGAACCAATGTCTGGCCAAGAGTCTCTGACCCACACAACCCACCAGTGTCCACAGTGCGAGTGTGGAACTGAACCTGCTGGCAAGAAGATGAGGAAAATAACTACAGTCTTCATTTAGCTGTAGGCTATGTTTGAATATTCATACTGCAAAATTCTTGCTGGGTCAGGTAGAATTCAGAAAAACCTGTTAATGTACCCATTTCTATATTGTAAATTAGGGGTCCCCAACCATTACCGGGCCGTGGATCATTTGGTACCGGGCCACACAGAAAGAATAAAACTTTTTTTTTTGTGTTGGTAATATATATTGTAAACATTTTTATGTATTATATTATATATACAGTATATTACAATGTGATAATAATATAAATAAAGTGCATAATATAATTACTTTACATTTACTTTATATATGTAATAATTAAATTATTATGTTTTGCACTTTATTGTAGTTTCGGAGTTTATGTTTTAATGGTACTAATATCTAGATTCCATATTCAGAACACAGCCTTAAACCCAAATTTGACCTCTGACCTCTCCCTTTTGTATGATAACTGAATGCAGAATCTCCATAATGTATTAAATCAGCCTCAGATAAATATCTCTCTACGTACTTGATAGACATTTGCTGCACTCCTTCATATGATTGACCTCCAAGAGAAACTATGCAGAAATACATGCACAGTGTGTGGGCTTAGACAGTGGCTACCACAGTAACTTCCACTTAGCCCCTGGAGTTTCCTGGTACCAATGTGGATCAGCCAAAGTATGAAAAGGCCAAGTTTTAACAACGTAAAATAACATAGCTTGATCAGCATAGCATAGAAAATTATGTTGTTTAATACATGAGCTAGGACAATACAGGCCCAGTTAATAAACAAGCAGTTGAAAGGAAACACTAATTCAACTTTAGGATTTCTTCAGCGCAGCTACTCAACTTTTGCAGATGTTCCTTACAAAGCGTCTTGAAATTGATGAGTAAATCACATTTCGCATACTAAACGCATTGTGTTGGAATACTTCACACTTACCTGATCTCAGTAACGGTACCCGTGCACCATGAATTCTAACAAATGAGCCGCAACGAAACACTATTTAAAGCTGCACCAAGTGAACTTGCTGATATGGATTAAAAGTTCCTTCATTGGCATATAATGCTGACAAAGTGAAATTCACCACCAGTCACCAAACCAACAACCTGCTTAACCCCCCAGGATAATCAAAGTATGGAAATCTCACGACCACCCACAAATACACACACACACACACACACGGTACTGCATGGTGCAGAATGCCCTACTGAATGTGAAGTTGTATTTTTCCACAAAGTCCTGCGAAATTAGCAGAAGCTTAGGACTAAAATATGAGAGTAATGGTGGAGAATATGGTAATATGGTTAAGTCTCATCACGTTTACATATGCATACACACTGTACATGCACAGAAGTGTTGCAAGGTGGCACAATGGCCAAACTGACAATGAAAGATGCCAAGACTGAACTGTTTTTTTAAGTTTTTTTTTACTCTTTAGCCATGGCTTCCATCCACAGCAAATTTCCAACCTTGGCTGAAGGGAATGCCTTGTGTGGTTGCAGGAACCCTCCACCTTCACTTATGAAGGGCCTGCTTTGTTCTTTTAGTAATGCTTAATTTCTTCAAAGTGCAGACAAGCTGAACAGTATTATATTAATGGGCATTCAAGCTAAGGTTTACTCACAGCATTGAATTAGTGTCCATGAATGAGCCTGTAAGAGATACAGGCAGGTGATGTATAAGGCCATGAAGGATGATCATAAGGGTTTTAGAGAAGTCAAAATAAATAAAACAGCAAGAGAGGTCATGCAATTTCCTGCTACTGTACTGACAGTGTGAAAAACACATTTTATTTTTAGTATAATTTATGTATATAAGCTTTCTCAGGGCCGACACTGCCATCTTGTGAAGTATAAGTATTTAGTTTAAGTTATAAGTGTTTACCAAAGCGATTGAATATCATTTTAAATGTGATTACAGGTAGGATGTTTGTCTTTAAAAAAGTCTAGCAAAGCTCCATTGACAGAACTTACCTATCTGCGAGTGCTGCAGGGAAACAGGGTTCATTTGGATGCAGAAGCTAACGCACACATTTTATGAGTCTGCCGGGCCTTTTTAGCCGTATCTATTACAAACATGAGTGGCCGGCGTCCTCACCTAGGTTTTGCAAGCTTATGGCTGGAAGGTCACAGCTTTGAGCCTCAAATTGGCAGGATAAATCTGGACAAGAAAAGTGACAGAGCAGCACTGAGGTGCCCTGGACCGAGACACTTAATCCCCATCTGCTGTACTGAGCAGCTTCCAGGTGTGAACGTGTGTAAGAGTGAGCAAACCCTGGCTTCATAGAGGATCACTCATCACACTAAAACATAGAGAAACAACAACAACAACAACAACAACACTGTACATGCAACCGGACAATCATCAGAGGTCACCACCCCCGTCAGCACGTGTGCCCATCAGTGACAGAATAGGTGACCATTTGTAGCAGGAGCAAAGCTTTATTTTGGTTGTGAGGTTCAAAGGTGCTGAGATGCAAGTTGACAGGAGCTGTCATGGCTGCCTGAGTGGCGGTGTCAGCGAACCTGAAAATATTTGTTTGGAAGCATCCAACACTGAGAGAAAACCACTGAGTGAATACTATGGCTGTAGAGTACAAGCAATTAAAAAACACGTCAATTTAGTTGTTAGATTAGAGTGATGTAGCTTTCACCATGTGTTCTTGTCTGTGTATTGTTCTTTTTGTTAAATTCTAAATTGGCATTACTGATTTTATTTACTTGAAATCCACCAGAAAGACATACAGTGTTAGGATTTTTGATGTGAAAAATGAGCACCTAACCACCAAACCTCATAAATAAATTATTTCCACAAACTATAAAGTCGCTCTTTTGGAATGTTTCATGAGTAGTCGATTTATTCGGCATGACAATGAGAAATAAAACCATCACCCATAAATTCTCTATGAATATATTCTGCTGTCACTGTTATGACTTTAAAAAAGGGCTTCCTTTGGAATGTTTCATGCCCTCTGACCCCATAGTGCAGGGAGTTTACATATCCATGTCTCCACTAGTAAAAACCACATTCCTACCTTCGATCTGGGTCAAAGATAAAAGATGACAGAGATCTGATGCTGACAAGCGAGACACATCTGACATACAGAGACAAAATTTATTTTGGAAGGCAGAGCGAAAAAAAACTGTACAATAAAATATAACCACACATTATGACACACAGATGTCAGGGAATTTATTGCACCAACTTTTGATCTTTGCTCCCTTTAACGAGTCTTTTCGAACTAATAGGGCCTTTTGTTGATTTTCCGTCATTGTTTGTATTTACTTTGTCTGTTATTCCTGTTAGGGACATTTAAACATGGTGATGTGAATTTTAGGCATGAAATGTGAGGTGCACTGCTCTGTCTTGATGTAGGGAAGTCTGCATAAGTACAAGTGCTGGAGGCATCTTCCTGCTGTTGCTCGGAGGCAAAAAGGTTGACTGCTGTCAGTAACTTAGCTAATGACATTATGTAACAAAGTCCTGAAGTCCTGTCCCCCTGCAGGCAAGCCTTTGTTGCATTAGCCTCTGCTACACAATTTGCATACTGAGACTTTGTTTTACACACAAATCTATCTGCCATTACGTGCATTCAGCTTCCATTTCTCTTAGATATAGGAGCAGTATGATACCCTCATGACAATTGAAGCAGTTGAATGTTCTAGTAGGTGTCCAAAGGATAGAGGAAAATAAAACGTACTTACTTCCATTTTGATCATGGCACTTTCACAAAAATCCAGGTAGACAGACACTGCAAAACATTGAAATCAGTGAAATAAATGAGAAGAAAGTTTCTCTGACTGCAGAAAATGCATTCACTGTGCCTACTTGTTTAAACCTGACTTAATATGTTAAATAAAATGTAACCAGATAAATTGACACAAGCATTTATTCAGGGAAAATGGCCTATGAAAGTCACACATAATCACACATTGACCTTCTTTATTTGGTTGACATTTAGAGGAGTCAGTGAGACAATTCTTGAGAGACAGGAGGAGACAGAAAACAGAAGGGTCACTTTCTACCACCAGCAGACCTAAGTGGGTTTTGTCAGTTATTATACTGAAAGCAAAACTGAACTTTAAAGTTAAAAACATTTTCAGACTGATATAAATACAAGGTTGGAGTTGGCCACCAAGTCCAATAAATCAGGAGGCCAAGAGAGAGGACTTTTACAAGAGAACAGATGTCTTTATGAAGATCTGTAAATGGAGGTACAAACAGTAAGTACTAGTCTTTATTTGCAGTTAATTATTTTTTTGTAGTTTGTATGGTATGTTTTTTGTGTTGGCTGCCTATGCTTGTTGTGATGTTTTAACCTACTTAACTATCAGTTGGCCTATGTAGCCTAGGTCTCATTAAAAGGCCTAAGAACCATAGCTTTTTGTGATTAGTGTTTTGCTTTCTGCCTTGTCATGACAGGGCCTTAACTGTTGGAGCTTAAATGTTTTTTAGGGGCCTATGTCAGGGCTGCCAACTTTTCAATTTAGTTTCGAGTGAGTACCGGTATCGGTCGGTACTTTTTATGAGTAGGCCTTCTGTGACATTACCCTTCTGTGAGAAAAATGTGTGTGTGGCGTTTTACTCAAATTACGTGAGTCTCACGGAAAATACATGAAAGTTGGCAGCTGCTATGTCTCTTTTGACTTCTTATACTTATGATAGGGAAGATGTGCCAGTCCATGGGCTCAGACAAAGATAGACAAAGATAAACTAGTTGGAATTTTTTTTTTTATTCCTATACAATGATTATATACCTTTTTGGAAATTATGCAAAAGTGCTAATAGGGGAAAATAACTAAATGTCCAAAAAATATGAAAAGCTGCTCCTGTAGCTAGCATTTATTGATTGTATTACTTGTATTGACATTCTAACAAAAATGATTAGAAGGTTTGTCAACTCAGATGGTACTTATATCAGGTCTGCCCCATTGTATTGTCTATTTAGTGTATTTCTAGCTGTTTATTTCTGTTTTTTTTTTTTGTCCTTTACTTTTTCTCCAGCTACCAGTCCACTCTCCCTATGGTGGTCTGTGCTGGACTACTGGACTTGAACTGATCATCCTCCGGTTCACAGACAAAATACCTACAGACTGAGCTCCCGCCAATCCAAGAAGATCTACCTATGCCTACCGTGCCTACCTATCTATTTTATTATCTATCATGGCCGCCACGCTATGACCACCTGGGACCTACTGTACATACATGCGTTCGTTGTGGAGAGATGTCATAATGATGGAGATGCTACATAGTTGGTGCTCCAAGCAGTGTTTAGGTGCCTTGCTCATTGACACCTTGACAGTGTCAGTGGTTAACTGGCCCCTCTCTAGCTACCAGTCCAATTTTTGTACAGTGTTCCGTGCTGGACTTCTGGACTAGAACCGATCATCCTCCGGTTCACAAACAAAATACCTACAAACTGAGCTCCCGCCAATCCAAGAAGATCTACACAAAGCAAGTGTCATTGTTATGTTTTTGGCTGGCCGCCGTGCTTACCTATCTATCTATTTGATAATCTATCATGGTCGCCGTGCCATGACTATCTATCTATTCCTCATCTCTCTTCCTATCCACCGTGGCCGCCGTGCCACGACTATCATCTATTTGCTTACACACAACGAGGCCTGAAATACATACATGCACACAGACCTATGGATATGCAATAGTTGTTGAAATATGTCAAAATGATGGGGCTGCCACATAGTCAGCGCTCAAAACAGTTAGTTTCAGTACCTCCAGGGTTTGAACTGGCACCTCTCCAGCTACCAGTCCACTCTCCCTATGGTGGTCTGTGTTGGACTACTGGACTTGAACCAGTCGTCCTCCGGTACAAAATCTCGACTGACTGAGCTCCCGCCAATCCAAGAAGATCGACAAAGAGTAAGTGACATTTATTTTTCTTTAAGTCTGTGATGTGTTTTTGGCTGGCCGCCGTGCCTACCTATATCTATTTTGTTATCTATCATGGCCGCCGCACTATGACTATCTCTCTATCTACCCCTCATCTTTTTAACTCTCTATCGATTCCTCATCTCTCTATCTATTTAGTGGGGGAGAGATAAGTGTCATTTCTATTTTCATTGAGTCTGTTTTTGGGCTTTTTGTCATGGCCGCCGTTCCATGACTGTCTATCTCTATGTCTCTCTCATCTTTCAGTCATCCAACTATCTATTTCTCTGTCTTCCCCTCCTCCTACTCTCTATTCTTCATATTTCAATCTATGCATCTCTTTATCCATCAGTCATGGCCGCCGTGTCATGACTATCATCTATCTGCTTCTATCTAAGATGCTTGAGTCAATACTGGTGCTTTTGTATTTTTTTTTTTAACTATACTATTCAGTCTTTAGAGAAAACACATTTTTAAACTCTTTTGGTAATATTCATTATATTTACACAAACACACATATGCCTGAAATACACGCATGCACACCTAGGACCCATATACATGCATTAGTTGTGGAGAAATGTCAGAGTGATGGGACTGTCACATATTCAGCGCTCCAAACAATTAGGGTTTCAGTGCTCAATGGCACTTTGGCAGTTTCCAGGGTTTGAACTGGTACCTCTCCAGCTACCAGTCCACTCTCCCTATGGTGGTCTGTGCTGGACTTCTGAAATTGAACCGATCATCCTCCGGTTCACACACAAAATCCCTACAGACTGTGCTCCTGCCAATCCAAGAAGATCTACTCAAAGTAAGTGTCATTGTTATTTTCTTTAAGTCTGTGATGTGTTTTTGGTTGGCCGCCGTGCCTACCTATCTATTAGATAATCTATCATTGCCGCCGTGCCATGAATATCTATCTATTCCTCATCTCTCTTTCTATCCATCTCTCTATCTATCCACTATGGCCGCCGTGTCATGACTATCATCTATTTGCTTCTACTGTAACTCATCAGCTTGGAGAAATATTGGGGAAATTACATTTTTACACTCTATTGTTATTATTCATTACACACAAACATTTGCCTTAAATACACACATGCACAGACAGAACCTATAGACATGCATGAATTATGGAGAAATGTCAGAGTAATGGGGCTGTCACTTAGTTGGCGCTCTAAGTTTTGGTGTCCCTGTTTTCTTTATTTCATATGTGTATCATGATGTCAGACCTAAGTTGATTTGTTTGCACTAACGTTTGGTTTAATCTTGGTCTAATCCAATCTATTCACTAAAAGTGACGCAATGCAAACATCAACACAAAGAGACAAACCAGACAACCAGTCAGTCAACCAAACAATTTGCTCTCCCACAAGTCTCTCCTCGTGTGAGAGGCAGAGCATTTTTGTGTGGGCAGTCCCGAAGTAGTTGTCACTTTGTCCATATAGCTGAGACAACTAAAAGCCCATTTTCTGCATATAGCAGACCATTGGTCTTCGGGCATGAAGAGCTTTTCACTGCAGATCCAACATAAAGGATGCCTGCAGATTCACAAACAGTGAGAAGTGGACAATGTGAGACCTTTTAACATGGGTGGATATTAAGGTGGGAGGGGGAAAACGACAATGAGAATAAATCCATCCTCTGTGAAAGTCTGTGACAAATCACAATGATGCTAAAATTGAATCTATGGGCAAATTAAAGTATTTAATTAAAAATGTCCTTGACCAAAGCTCAGGAATAGTGATGTTTTTCCTCATGATCAAAGAGACAAATGTGACCAACCAAATGAGTTGTGGTGTAAAGTTTGATTTAAAAACAAAACAAATACTGTTAATCCATATGGGGAGATAGCACTGTTCCACAAGCTCCCCTCCCAAAAGAAAAAAAACAAAACATGTTTCCATACGTCTACTTGTATGTTGTACATGTAAAAGTACGTGCTTCTGTTTCATCATGCCAGATGTGCTCATGTAAATTGTGATTTTTTTTATTTCAGGGAGACCCTTTTGCTCCCATGGCTCTCATTTATCCACTGACAACTGTTTTTCAGTAATCCCTCTCATTGGAAACAGCCTCCCTTGGTAGCAGCTGCCCTGACTACGTTGCAGCAGAGGCACGTTAGTGCTCGTCCAGTCCAATTTTGAGTCGGATATTAGTTTGTCGTGAGCATAAATATGCAGAATGTAGACCAAGCTAATGCTAAACAAATACAGATCAACAAAGACATGATGCACTGATTTCTGGAGATGCTCTCTTTGTTTTACATTCCCATACTACAAACTGTCGTAGTGACACTGATTGTAAAATGATACAGTTGCCATGTTATGACACTAACAAATGAGTTTCCACGACGACAGAGGCTGAGGCTTGTCATTAATAAGCATATTTATGCACAGCCAGACCTGTCACCATACAAGTACCTAGAGGAATTTTACAAGTTGCAAGCCTTCATCTCCAAAGAATTACAGTGTGTTTACAAATAATCTTCAAAATTGGTTCATGTTCACATTCAACATGTAGTCCCACTGCAGGAAGCAGTGTGACACACTTTGGCAGATATTTTGGTTGTTATGTGATATTAAAACTATCTTGTGCGGATAAGCAGAGTCTTTTTTGTGCCAGGGACTACCAAAGCCAAGGGGAAATAGGCTATAGCGTGTATGTCCACATTTTAGTTATCATGCCCGTGATTTTAAAATTTAAGAGAGAATAGACCTGTGATCATGCGATGAAGAGAGGTAAAATTATAAGTCATTCGACAATCTTCTTCTGCCCTGTTGTTACAGTATATACTGTATTTATTTATTATAGAAATAATTTCATGGGCCAACAATTATCTATTTTGCGCACCCAGTTTTCTTCAATCTTTCCCACAATGTTTTTATTTAAAGAAATGTCTTGAGAGATCATTGTACCATTATTTTCCTATTTCTTAAATCATCTTGTATGACATCAGTCTTTTTTTTTTTTTTTTTTTAAGTGCGCAGTTGTCACTACAAAGTGGATTTTCTTCCATCCTGGATCTTGGGTTATAGATTTAATACGGCGTCGGTTGGACTGACGTATTGAGGAAGGAATGGGTTTCCTTTTGATGTATTACACACTTGAGTCACACTTCCCTAACCAAATGACGTTCATCGTCTCACCAGTTGTCTTTTAGCAAGTGTCTGAATTACATTTCTTTGCTATCTGGGAGAAGAACAGCCATGTGAAAAGGTTTTTGACAAAGACACCTGTTGTGATGTCTAAAGCCACTCGATGGTTAGCAAAAGGAATCCTTTGTCTTGACAGGTGCTTTCTCAAGTTCTCCTTGTTCCTGTTGATGCTCAGGGTGATGATTTATCAAGCATGGAGATTTCTCTTTGATATGTGACTGATGTCGAGTTAGATCTGAAACATGCATGATCATTTCAGATGTTTTAAGAGATTATTTGTGGCTATGGAACAGTGGGTGATTTTGTACACCAGCCAGACCCTTGTACTTGAACCCATATGACTTTAACCAAAATTTCCGAGGATAATGCTCAAGCTCCATAATATTAATTCATCAGATGACATGAACGGACGTTTCAAGTCTTCGCTTTTCCACTGAGCTTATTTTTAAAAGCTGTCATCTCTACGCTCCTAACCTCGCTTTTTACTGCATCCACTCTGGCATTGCTTCAGTTCTATTATGATATTAATAGGATTTTTTGAACAAGTCATGTTTACCCACAAACGGACTAAGTCTTGTAATATGCTACCCTGTGTCTGTACTTTTTCAATCAGTTTGCATATGTTGCTCGTGCCAAAGTGTGGATTACGCTCAGAGTGAGACCTGGCTTCAGTCAAAAAAATCGTATGTGTAGCCGTGGTGTGTCCTTTCATTACATTTTATTACAGTTCATTGAGCTGACGCTTTTGTCCACAGCAACTTACAATAAGTGCTTTCAAATGCTATTTTTTGGAGTCTTTATTGTCTTTTCTGCTATAGTTTTCTTATTTATGAAATAAAAGTAACATACAACTTGGCTTCCACTGAAGGTAATGGTTTTCGATTTACAAAAATAAACTGGTATTATTAAAATAATAAGTAACAAGTACTAACTCACCGATAATTGGTGGAGGAAGTACTAGGATCTTTTACTTAAGTAAATGTAGCAATACCAAATTGTAGGAAAACTCTGTTACAAGTAAAAGTCCTGCATTCAAAACAGTACTTAATTAACAGTACAAAAGTATTAGCGTCATAATATACTTAAAATATCAAAAGTAAAAGTATTCATTATAGAGAATGGCCCATTTCAGTATCCTATATATGATATAATATATATATTAGTCCTATTTACAAGGGTTTTATTACCTGTATTCATTTATAATTATGCTTTTATGACCTGGTTACAAACATTATGGGCTTTTATCCACTCTGGATGATTATATCAACAGTTTTTCTATGTCCTATCGATATTTAATCCGTGGCAGAGCCGAACTTTGTGGCAGCACTATGTTAGATGTTGAATGCTGCTTGGGCTTTACACTTTTCTGCTGCACTTAATGTTCTATCTTTTCAAGTACGGAAAAAGGTTTCAATGTCACCCAATCGATGAATAAAAAAAAAAACTTGGTTTGTCCAAGAAACCAAACCTTTGCTGTATTTTGGATTGATCACATCACAAACACTTACCCACAAACTTCACCTATCCGACAAAGGCTGGGATTGTCAGGCCAAACACTCTTCTATGACTGGCAGGTATTGTAGGTAGTGGCACCATGAGAGAGGGCATGAGTGGGGGAAAAATGTGTTAGATTTGTTTGTGTGAGTATAATCTGTAAAGTGTGGATGTCCTGGTGGTTGCATGCTATTGTATGTCCATATGGGGCTTTGTTGGAGTCCCTGTGGAAGGGTTATTTAATGACCCAGAGAGGGAAAGAAGGAGAAGCGAGTGTGAAACTGAGAAAAAGAAATGCTGAGAACCAATACGCTCAAATGGTATTCCAAACATCTTGTCAATCACTCTTGCGTTGTTTAGGTATCCACCCTTTATCCCTCACGATAAAAAGCTGCCCACTCGGACACATCAATCAGTGACTTGCAGAGCTGTTACACTTCATTAGTCATTATTGAAAACATCATTAGACTAAGCTGATTACATAGGGAAGGGTGTCTGAGGTAGGCGTTTGCATGGTTTAGTTCAGTCATTCAACAATAGTCGAGGCTTTGTACTTAACTATTTGAAACAAGTTTAGAATACCTCTTCACTTTGGATACATCCATAACAGAAAGAAGCACCGTACGAAGGTGTGAGAATGTATCATTATTTTAATTCATTTTTTTTGGAGCCAGCAGCACAGGTTGCAACTAAGACTGACAACAGAAACTTTGAGTTTGCACCAGTAAACTCCACTAGGCTACTATAGGTTGTCACACTCCATTTCCTTGTTGACAAGCAGGTTTGAGCATTTGTAATTTGTCTTTTCGTTTTACCCAATAAAGAGCAAGCGTCAATATTATACACTTCAATGAAACTGAAAAATTTAATTAAGATTTGGTTACCTTGCGTAGTTGGCTACCAGTGTCTTGGGGCACCAGGTTTGTTTACGCTTCAGACACAAGACCAAGAAAGGAATTTCAAATACCTTGTCATATTTTCCAGTTGCATGAATGATAATTACTAAAAAAAAAATCCACATGATGTAAATGTAGTTTTAGTATAATTTTTTACAATTGCTCAAAGTCACATCTAGACTGTAAGCAGATAAGTGCTATTTAATGTGTGGGTCAACTCACAGGCAAAGTTATGGCAATGTATCTAATATAATAAATTGAAATAATGTAGTGTTACATTAAATTGTATCGTATGTCTGTGTGTTTTCGCAGCAGTTAGATTTCCTCTTATTTTATGAAAAAAAGGGTAAGCGAGTGAAAGAAGTACGCAGCTCCTCTACCTCCCGTACTGTAGAAAGACTGAATGGAAACTAAGATGGAAGAACCGCATTTCATGCTGTTCATTCTGCAACAAACAAACTCTGTCTAATGAATGGAAACCTTTACGTGATAATCCAAGGGTGCATTTCAATCAACCTAATTAGGATGGTAACATATCTAGGGCCTGCGCCAAATGTTTGAAGACTGACAGCCTCTCTTTCTGTGCTTAGTTATACAGTATAAAGCAACACATGCACACACACAGAGCCAAGGCTGCATTCCATAATGACTTAAAAAGAGTTGGGGGGGCCGGGATTTTGTTTTCAAAGGAGAAAATATTATTCTATGATTGTAGGATAATTAGTACTGCTGCTGTACTTAAAAAAGACTGACAAGATGAATGACCGGTGCCTGCTTGG
The DNA here is from genome assembly GCA_943593645.1 of Bovichtus variegatus. Lineage (NCBI taxonomy): Eukaryota > Metazoa > Chordata > Actinopteri > Perciformes > Bovichtidae > Bovichtus > Bovichtus variegatus. Next base: position 11,216,876 of record CALSCE010009506.1, on the reverse strand, counting down.
ATATCATGCTTGCATGCACAGTTTATGTATATTATTTGCATGTGCAGTTTGGAGATTAGGGATAATGCATGATACATGCCCTTGGTGTAAACTTATCTGTTAAAACATTTCCACTTTGGCATTTCAATCTAGTCTTGGTCATGTGTTATTAATAAGGTTTTGATATTTGAGCCAAATTGAGGGAAAGTCAATCATCAGCCACTTATTAACAGTTTGTGTGTGCAAACTCTACTGATTTTTGCTTATGTGTAATTTATCTGTGATAACCCTTTCAGAGTCCATGTATTATTTTAGCTGTACATCATCCTGCCACAAGAGGGCGAAAACACTTACAGTAAATGCTGAGGATTAGTTATTCTGAAGGATGATGTTTAACGTTGTTGCTGGCATTTGGAAGTCTTTACTTTTGTTAAATTCTACTTCCCTTAGTTAAACATTTGTTTCATTACAACAACGTGATCTATGATAATCTGTGTGATGGTGATTTCAAATATAAAAATTCACTTAGGTTGAGGTTACTAAAGCTCCACTTGGTATTTATTTTAAAATTTGATTGGTTATTGCATCTATTCCCCTGTTGCAGCAAAATGATATCCACTGTTTACAGTGGACAGGTGAGCTTAATGGTTGGTAATATCAAACTTCCCCAAGGAAGCAGGAGACATCCAGAAAACAATTTGAGCTGAATGGCGGAAATCCCTGCAACGTTCTCCCAGTGTGACACATGCTTGGTCCATGAGGTGAAAATTGCAGGGGGCGAAATGCCTTCCATTTCTGCTATAGATCCTGTGAACAGCTGGTCAGGGGTTGTTCTTACATTGAGAGCCCCCTGGAGCCACATAAGGCTCCCTGTGGGTGCACATAAAGCTGCATCCACAGAAATATAAGCCTTAGAACGGATATCAGCGCAATCTTTCTCAGGTCATTAAAGTTTGAAATACGTAGAAAATTGCACTGCCACGTTTGTACACCAGCCATCACATGCCAGGGAAGCTCCTTTACAGAGCTACAAGAGAGGCTGCGCTGTGAGGTGGCAGATTTGGAAGTGTGACATTTACAATCAGTGATGGAAATTGTCAGAATTTACCGGGAGGAAATCACACTATCAATCTTTACTTATTTCCCCATTAGATCTACACAAACATGAAAAACAGATTTTTTTTTTCACCCTTTCATAACTATCCACATATATTTCCTTATTGGGCAAACTAGTACAGATATCTCTAGCATGAGATCAAGTTGTTCAGACCCGTTGGAAAACTCATGATCTAAAAGTAGGAGTTGGACCGGCTATGTATGCATTGCCTTTTGGAGTTACAGCCATATGTCCCACAAGACCTGAGAGGGGGTAAGGACTACACAAATTACAGAGACCTTGGATGACTTTAGGGGTCACCTGACAATGTGTGTCTGGTGGTCACTGAACTTGGTTTGACCCTGGAGCCAATGAAAATAGGGGTCAACCCAAGAGAAAAGTGAGTCGCTCTGTTTCACCCTTTTCTCTCAGGCTATCTATTGCTCTAAAATCTCTCATTCCTCTAATAACAAAACACCTGCAGCTGAACAGATCGGTGTCTTCAAATAAACATTGTCCCCTGCAAGAAGTGAGGGGGTTTGCCACCTTATTAAAAGTTATAGTTCAGAGAACGGCTGTAATTCAGTTTTTCCACGAAGTGTTTAGGAATCGTGGCAGGCTATGCTTGGGCTACGTAATGACCCAGCAGGGGACCATATTATAAAGCTCATTCTTTCAATTAACATCGATAACAACAAAGGGGATTAACACTCTGAGGAGAGGCTTCCCTTTTTTTTTTCTCTTTTAGCGTGTGTGTATGTCGGGTGTGTGTTCATGCATGTGTATTCAAATGTGTGTGGCCTATACAGTATGTGTCTGTCAGTGCCTATTTATACTTGTGCATATGAGCATGTGAGTGTGTTTGGTGGTGCTTGTGCGAATGTCCATGCCTGCTGTCTTTCTCTGCATACTATATGTGTGTGTTTTTATGTTTTTGCCTGCATGTACTGTACGTGTGTGTGTGTCTGTGTGTGTTTGCCTGTGAGTGTGTGTGTCTCTGTGTGTGTGTGTGTCTCTGTGTGTGTGTGTACCATCCGGGCCAGGCGGGTGCCAGCTTTGATCAAGACAAGTGTTGCCTGAATGTGACACTTTGACAGAGGTTCAGTTTCCCCCTCAGAGGGAACAACGCCAAAACTAACACAATACATGAATCTGACCTGCCTAACTACAGTGAGCTTACAGTACACTGGTGGGCAGATAGATTTGTTTTTTTTGTTACTAATTTGATTCCTTCAGGCTGTCAGACAGTGGAGAATTGATTCACCTTTTGTTAAAATGAAAAAAGGTTACCCCCAAAAAACCTGACAAGGAAAAAAAAATAGCGTCAGAAAATAAGACGGTAAACACTAAGTGTGAACAAAGTGAAAATAATAAAACTTTGAAAGCAAAATGTATTTTTGTTGTGATTCAGTAGCAATGATTCCACTATCACGCACAATTAGATTGTACAAACCATAAAACCTGGTTAGAGTATTGTACCTAAACAGGGCTATAGCAGCTGACCTGTCAGTATTTGCTTCTGATCCAACATAATCCAGGCAGCATTACACTTTGTGTTCAAATAAGAAGTATATATGATTGCCTATTGTAGGAGATGGCACTGGTTTTAAAATCAAAGGTTAGCCTAATACACAAAAAAAAAAAAAAAATGAACAAATAAAAAATAAACAACTGATGAACGCTATTAATCAAAGTAAAATATATTCACAGTGCCCAAACCTGGAATCTAAGATCTTTATGTCTACTGTAGAAAAAATACATTATTTCTCAATGCTCCTCAGTCCGCACTTCATCCGTAATACATCAAATCTTATCGCTCATTTTTGTGCCTGAGTTTAAAAATGCTACCATGTAATTCACATAAAAACAAAGAGCTTAAAGTATAACACCAATCAGATAAAATAAAATTCCCCCACAACTCAAAGAAAAATGTCATTCAAGCAGAAGTTAAAATCTTCTTTCTACTAAATACAGTCGGACTTATTACATCAGGTTTCATGACTGATTGAATCAGTTCTACATATAAATGCACCAATAATGTGAACGTGAACCAAAGTGATTTGTTAGATTTCTTTCTTAATAAGCAGTCCAATCTCTCCCTCTAGTGGATATTTGCTGTCAAAGGCTTTTCAACAGCATGTTGAACACCTGCCTGGATACTTGTCTATACATGCTAAATAATAGTAAACATTTTTGACATTGTGATTTGCAAGAAATTAATTCAACACAAATACTCACCTGATTAGTTTTTCATCGCAACCCATTACTGTCTCAGAGTCCCTACTTAGTGACAGGAAATGTTGATTATGAATAAATGAATGTAATTCAAAATGTAAAATCTTTGTCATCACTTCACTATGATGGAGAGCATGCTGGCTCAATTATACCAGCAACTTGACAAGATGATATCCAAACAATTCCTGTCCAAAAAAAAAACCTTTCATATCGCCTAATCTCCTTTGGATAAAGTCAGCAACGTTTACTCTTTAGGCCCGAAATACTACTGTACATCACAATAGAGCATCCGTCTGTCTACAATATAATGTTTGACAGTGGTGGCGAGATGGTAAGTGGCCCCTGATGGAGAGAGAGATCCATATGAAGCACGCAACACCAGTCAGTAGGTCTGGTGGGAATCCCTCCTCTTTGACCGTGCTAGAGTTTCTCAATCAATTCCCCTCTGCTCCCTTTGACCCAAATCGATGGCTATTATTGGAGAAGAAGAGATAAAAGAGAAGAGTGAGATCATCTGCCATGAACTCACAGGGGAAAATGGAGAAAACGTGTCTTTTTGGCAGTCTGCCCTCTTTGCATATGATAGTCAATTTATAAAAAAAAACAACTCAGAGAAGCAACATAATTCTATGTATGACTATTTCTTTACTCCATTATTTACAAACAAATACACACAGATACGGTATGTGCACATGCATGCAGAGACGGACACGGACTCACTTTCCTCCTGCTTCCTGGCTCTGCCTCGTCTGTGTTGTGATATATGTGCCTCTTACTATAACAAACAGATCATCATTACTTTACCTCAAGATGAATATTCAATGACGCACACGCCCTCACAAATATGGCAAATGAAAACTGCCAGACCTGCAGAGACAGAGCAGGGTAAAAGGAAGGATACAAAGCGCTTAAGCCTCTTCGTCATTACGATGGCCCCTGGTACTCAGGGCCACCAAGGAATCCCTTAATTCCTCCAGCATTATGCGCTCCAGACTCTTTCATGTCCTCTGTATGGGAGACGGCGGAAGGGGATCGGGGGGGGGGGGGGGGGGATTGCTGGAAAAATTCTAATATGTCTCTTGCTATGAAAAAATATGCACATACATTTAGCATTTAGATTCTCCAAGGGCAGAACAGAGGAGATGGGCACATGTTAGCTACCATTGTGTGTGTGTGTGTGTGCGCGTGTGTGCGTGTGTGTGTGTGCACGCACATATGTTTGTGTGAGGAGGCCGTCCTTAAAACGGTTTCTTTATTTATCCCCAGTTTGTGTCCCTGCCCCACGGTTACCATAGTAATATTAATGATTCGGCTGCTCCACGCTGAAAGTGAGAAAGGTCATGTGTGCTACCCAGCCCTACTTAATATATACTGTGCTAAACTGACAGTGAGGGCATTGGTTAAACTGACGCGCTGGTTGACTCGTTGGCAGAGGTTAACTGGTTTCCTGTCTGGCTGACTGAGTGACTGACTGGTTATTTGAAGTTTAGACTGGCTGCTGGTTTGGAGCAAATGAAATGACTGGTAGACGTGTTGGCATGTTGACTGGCTAACCCGATGAGTGGCAGTCTGGCGGGATAGCTGACTGGCTTGTTGACTGACTAAAGGATTAGATGAGTGTCTGATTGACTTGTTGGTGGAATGACTGTCACTCTCACCGACTGCTGGGTGGCTTGTTGGCCAACTGTCTGATGGGTGTTTGTCTCGCAGACTTTAAAACTGACTTGGTTGGTGGCTGACTTGTTTGCTCATTGTTTTGCCCGCTCGCAGAGCCTAAACGTCCAGCAAAACAAGGAAGATGGAACTTACTGATCTAGATATATAATTTAAATACATGAGAAAAATACTAAAATAAAATAAAAAACCCACTGGTAATGATCTTGAAACGGCAGTAGCATTATTTGCTTTTTGTTAATAATGCATGCGCCAATTAGATCAGCTGTAACGAGGACTAAATGGATAGCCTCTCCTTAATTGTGTTTCTTTTTATCCAACAGTCCTCAGAGGATTTTATTTGCCTTATATGTACTGTAGCCATACTCTTTGTAGTAGCATTAATTGTGTGTTGTAGAATACAAATTATTCTTCGCACCAAAACAAAATAGTTTTTAGCAACCATTATAATCTCTACATTTTGTCTATCGTCCTTCATTCATCGCACACTTTAAAGACTTGGTTTTCATTGCATTATGAGCAGTAAGCATGCACACAATGCATATTTATTTTATAGGTGTATCATATAAACGTTCTCGGTCAGCCTATATTACTGACTTGTCAGAGGAATGCGTTTTTTCAATCCATTGATTTTAACTGATTTAAAATAAAAAATGTAAATAAAAGTATTTTCCCCCATATTGTTATTAAAACCCCCTTCAATTACATAACTCCACGCATTCCTATTACAGGATAATCTAATTCAGAGTGACTCCAATTAGGTGTCGACAGAGAAGTGGGACAGGCAATATTTTACTGCCGTGGCCACAGGAGGGCACAGCAGGCTCATCTCTCACCCTGCTGCTTTATTAAGATGGAAACAACTCAAAAGGAGGAATGATCTTTATATCTCTCTCTTTCTCCTTCCCTCCCTCTCATTCTGCATGTATCTGGAGCCTTTATTGAAATCTCGCCTCTATTCAGACGTGTTCATAATTAATTACACAATTTGGGATCATTATTCACAGACGTACACACACACAGTTGTGTTCCTCACTACAGCTGAAGACTTCATTATCTGTGGAACCTGCCTCTCAGATTCTCCACAGGCTTACTGCGTGTGCCTCATCAGAAGTCTTTAAACAGCCTATTCAATAATACGGACTGCTCTTTTCTCACCGAGTGATCACGGACTATAAGAGCATCAGCTTTAATAGACTGCATCACGCCGAAGCGGCGGCTTTGAACGGCAAATGAAGAGATGTATTGATGCTGTCAGATGAAAAGATCTTATCTCCAAATTTAAAAATTGGACAGAATAAAAGAGAATTTATACACTTTAAGACGAATAACCTTGTTTGACTAAAGCAGCCGGTGAGCATTAAAAATGTATTCATTATGTCAATATCATAATAAATGTGATAGCATGGTATTATGGCATATACCATTCAAAGCATCTCTTTATTTTATGTAACCTTATGACTTTGCTCAAAATATTCTTAGCTCTACAAAGTGACTAAGTAGATCCAAAAGACATTGACATGAATTGTTTTCATGTGTAATATGACTTGTCTATGTGTTTTGTTTATTGTGTTTGGTGAGCCAAACACACATTTCCTCCCTGGTGGACAACAAAGATGTATTTGTACTGTAACCCTAACCCTAATCCAAAACAGATATGGACGTTAATAAACACACTGCCAAGTACAGTAGTTTTACAGTCCAATGGTTCTAGACAAGTAAGTATTTTTTATGAAGTAGGTTGATTCAATAAAACAGATTTATGTTGGTCTCGAAGCAAGCTTGGATGAATACCAGTAAAAATACTCTACTCTATTTTTTTTTGTTGAGCTAAAATTGGCCAGGGGCAGATTTAGGCTTCAAACACCCGATACTGTGGCTGAACAGCCTCATAACTTCAAATATGGAATCTCAATTATTGTGTCACACTATAAAAAAAACATTTGTAAAGATTTTAATTCATGAAAACCCTTGAATCACTTTATATATTTTTTTGTCTCTGACTGACAAATAATGACTATATTATTTATTTTTGAAGAAAAACATATTTTTATGTACCTAAAATATAAAATGGTGTTTGACATTTTATTTTTCGTAGCCTGTTTCCCTGAGCAATTTTGGTTTTCTGTGTTGGATACGTTTGGGAAATGTAGCCTAAATAAATACTCTACAGTGTCAGAGTAACCTAGAGTGTGAACACAGAGTATGTTTGTGTATGTTGTAGCCTAAATCACAAAAGAGGTTCCTTCTATTACAGCACATGTAGCGTTGTTAAACAATGGTAAGCCTGATTAACATCTGCAAAAAAATAGCCTGCTTATTGCATATCTTACAGTGATGTACTTCACAAAAAAGAAGTTAAATTCACTTTGTGTGTAACATACTTCATTCATACTGCTGATGAACTGTAACTCAAAAAGAGGAAACAACTTCAAGAAAAGTGTTCCATGTTTAACCTACTTCCACAACTCTTGTCTTCCGCCACAACATAATTATAATGTGATTAATTTTGTCAACAATAATTACATTTTTCATGACAGAATTTTAAGTAAGGGAAGATGCAGAACATTATCATAACACTCCACATTAAGTTGTTTGTGTCTGTTTGTTTATTCAATTAAATATTAACAGCCTGCAGACTAAAACTGATTAGCAGTTAATTCTCTCTCACAAGTGGTCTTACAGATCCTGGGGATAAAAAACAAACCAGACGTGTCGGCTGAGGAAAAACAACTGCATGGTTAAGCCGCCAAGGTAAGTCCGGGTGAGTTTGTTACAGCGTTACAGTGTCAAAATGAAGTTTCCCTCACTGTTTTCACAAGACCGTCTTCATTGTCTGATAAATGAACAAGTTTACTTTGAGTATTTGGGTTAAATATCACACAACTCTTTATACACATTGTAAACACTCTTACTCCCAACTTGTCAAACATGGCAGCTTGATCAGTGGGCCTACGCGTCAACCCATCACGCTCCACGTCCCCCTCTAGCGTCAGTTTTGCACGTGCAGGGCTGCCTCTAGTGGCCGTAGTGGTTATGACTGACTTAAAGGAGGAAGTCAGCAGACGTATTATAAAGAGAAACAATGAGGTGGATTGATGGGTCGAGCAAACACAATATTTTTTCACCAAAGAGACCGCTGTCTGTGCCACGTGTGAAATGTTGACTTATTTTAGCCCACGTACATAACCTGTATAACAAGAATGTTTATTTTAACCCGAAACCATGATCTTTTCCGAAACCGCGCGTCGAAGTCTATCGGACTACCCTGCACGTTGTAAAATGACGCTAAAGTGACAGCAAGGCGGACAATGTGTTGGTTGTGGTGGAAAACTCAAATGACATGCATTTCATAATGCTAAAAAAAAATAATACTTCGCATGAAACTGCTGCAAGAGTAAGATGTAAGCCAGTGTAGCTGGAGTCACATGGTTTCCTCACGAAACTGATCATGTACTGGTTTGACAGTCTGACAAACTGGCCTTCACCATACATGAAGTATGCAAGGTGCCTCCGATATTGCAAACAGTGCTGTAAAGATCTAGAAAGTTGTGGTCTGTAAATATGAAATGAGCATATAGCTGATGGCCATACTTTTAGTTTTGACATCCTTCTCACACAGACACCATGGCTGAACTTAATGTGCAGGTACAGCCGAACATCAACAACCTTTGCATACATTATTAGCCTGTCCTCATAAACCATCAAAGTAGGGTTTTTTAGTCCTAATCTAGGTAAGCAGGTTTTATTTATGGGTATGAATAATTAAGTATCTATTAGAATATCCCTCGCCCATGCATTGATGGAGGTACACATTAATATTTTAAAATATTAGTGAGACCTGGCTTTACAAGTCTTCTGTCTATATCATTTAAAAGTCCATTTTTCCTGACAGGTCAGCCTCATGTCACTTCAAAACATGCATTTGAATGACCATGGTGACGAGAACATTAGTGAAATCTGCCTTTACATGACATCCATTTTATGTCTGAAGTGCCAGCCTCATATCAGATAGGATAGTGACTCAGACACTTCCTGTTCCCCGTGGTTATTTCTGAAACAGAGTGCTATTTTCTTGAACTGCAGTAACCTGAATTTAAATGTTGATAACATTTTTAGAAATTTTAAAAGTCGAGGAGGGTGGTTGAAAGAAACATATACAAATAAAGTTGGGGATTTCAACTTGTCAGTAAAAAATACTTATGGAATGCATTAGGATAACAGTATTCAAGTGTGTATTTGTTTCTTTATTTTTCTGATATGAGACTAAAAGAACAAGTCTGAAGAACCAGTGATCATCCTTTCTTTGTGTTTTTATTTTGAAGCATCATTGTATCGCAAATGTGAAGCAATATATGAGGCTGCTTTTTACATACAGACCTACATTTAACATACCGACAATTAAAAATTACACTTTCAAACACAACAGAAACGATCCCTCACATGTCTGTGAATTTCAGTGTGCATTTCACTGCTGTTTTGATATGTGCATCCTGTGTCTATACTGAATCCGTGTGTTTGTGTGTTCTTTTATTTGCACATGCCTGCATGTGCATGATTACAAGTCGGGAATTTGTGATTGCAAGCCTTTGTGCGTGTGAATGCTCATGTTTGTGTGCCTTTGTGCATGTGTGTAGACGTGTGTATGCCTGCTTTTCTGTGTGTATGTGTGAAAGATGGCAGCTGCTGTCACCCAGTGGGGCTGACAGTAGTTAAAGACAGTAAAGCTGTGTGTGTAACAGGCCTGCTGTCACTTCCTTCCCTGTGTTATTTTACTTCTCTCTAATGGGCTTTATTTCATTGTCAGCTGGCAGTCTACCTCCTCCTCCTTTTCCTCTTTATTTTCCTCCCTCTATTCCCTCCTTCCTCATTTTCTCTCTCTTGACACATTACAGGCTGCCTTTGGAGAACAGCAGAGGGCCAGAGACCCCCTGCCAGCCATAATAATGTGGTGAAACAAGCCGACAGGTAGAGTGTGTGCAAGGATGTGGATGCGCACATCCACATTTGTATAAGTTTGTGAGTTCACAGGCACGCACGTGCGCATCAATGTGTGTGTCCGTTCCTTCATGTGCATGCCATGCATATGTCTTCCTCTGTGTGGCTTTTTCCTTGTCCTGGAAAACCTATCAAAGTCCTCCCCATTAAAAAGCCTTCTGTGGCACATTATTAGCCCCCGTTACAAGGGCAATCTATCTAAGCTCAAACTAAAGGGGAAGGAGAGGGGAGGAGGGTTGGGTGTTGGAGTGGTGGGGGAGATTCCTGTCAGCTCAGAGAACATTAGCTGTCCCAGAGTGCTTGTAGCCGCAGCAGGTGTGCTGACCCACCAAGACCCATCAGCCCCCTGCTTCTCTCTCTCACTCTCTCTCTCACACACACACACACACACACACACGCTCGTGTCTCAGCTGGGGGAGCACAAACACACAGAATTTGTGACGGCAGGCTTACACGCATATGTAAACCTACACATATGCACAACTGGCACGATAACACCCGTGTACACATTTACGCACACACAAAGCCAATGCCACCCATCGAGACAAAAGCTCTTTAAATCATCAGAAGGGAGATGAAGTTGTTGCATTAATAAGAGTGCAGTCTAGTATCGCTAGCTTAATGAGATGAAAAAAAGCAGCAAGGAGTAGGAAAAGCAGGAATGCCTTATTAGTGGATGTGGACCACACCTGATGTTTGTGAACTAAAGGGTTTTAAAGTACGGATGTGTGGCTCCTGAGTGCACACGCTGGAGATTGATCATGTGAGGAGTGAAATCAGCTCATACAACATTACCTGAATGGTATTTTTGAATAGTAATTTTCAAGGTTAAAAAAGTTTGCAGAGAAAGAGAATAAAATCCAGAATGAAATTTAAAGAGGAGTCCATTACTGCTAAATGGTTCCTAATTGCAGAATCTGAGGCGACACAATACAAATCTGAGGGATGACTTGATGTGAGCATTGCGATAGAACTACGATTTCTCCAGGAAGCCAAATCACTGTTAACTCTGTCTGTGCATTACTGAATCTGCCTGTGTCTTTACTGCAACATGCTGTTTCTGATCTAACCTGACTAATGATGGCTCCCCCCCTAAGCTATCCTCATTATTCAACCTTTTCTGAAAGTTAGATAATAAATCTTGCAAATCCTCTGAGTGGTTTCCAAGATCACAAGAGCCATCTGTAATGTACAGCTACAGCACAAGCATTTGTCACAACCTGAGATTTAAAAGAAAAAAAAAAAAAGTACAATATACGAAAACACAAATTGAAATTTCCTGTGTCGATGAATTATTTGGTGGCGCTCATATTCACCTTGACTGCACTCTGCACAGCTCATATTTACCACATCCCATTGCATTTACCAACTTTATGTTTGACCGCCTCATTAGCTATGAAAAAAGCCTAAGGAAAGGTACTGAATAGAAAAGGTTGGAATCTTTAATCAGAATTCCTTTTGCAGTGCTATTTAAGTGATTATTTTTTTCATGGCACTTTATTAGCCCGGCTTCTACTGTCTTCAACCACTAGCAGATTCTGGAAAGACAGACAGAGAGGGAGAGAGAGAGGTGGGGTTGGCTGAGGTGGATGGAGACAGAGGAGGAGGCGGGAGGGGTGAGAGATGGATGTAAATGTGGAATAATGTAGCAGGAGTGAATTTGCATGGTCAAATGTCAAAAAAATGAAGCCTTCCCCTGAGCCTTGTCAGGAAAAATAACATAAGTGGCACGCTCCAGCACTGGCATGCCATTAGCGGTTAGTTCTGCCTGTCATCAGTCACTGAGAAGAAGAAATGGCCGTCATTATCTCCAAAAAATGGACTGGGAAAGATGGATACACCCCCCCTTCTCTCTGTGACAAAGAGGCATGTGCTCATACAGTGTGTGAATGTGCACACTCCGACACATATAAGCACACAAAGACAGAGGCACACCTGCATGCGTGTGTGCTACTGTATGACTGTGCACAGATAAGAAAGCATGTATACAGTATACTGTAACGCCACACAGACACACACAATCATGCACATGTACAATGCACAACAAAAAAGAGGTTTCTCAAGAGTAATATTGTCAGGTGGAGGAGATGGTGAAGATTATTGAAGTGAAGTGCAGAGTATATGTAAGTGCACACATGCATGTTGATGTGTGAAAGTCGCAGTTGAAGCTAATCATTGTCTGCCACCCCTCTAACGTCACTTGTCCCGAGGGTGTTTGCAGCTAAAGATATTAATGCTCATTGTGGAGTAATAGCTTAATTTCCAGTCATGTAATGTCCATTAACATGCTAGATGCTGTATCTGGACAGCAGGCGGACAACATACAGGCCACATAATTAAATCTGTTACTAGTGGAGAATAAGGAAGTAGATGAGGATAGAGTACAGATGTGAATAAGAAGAATCATAAATTTCTTTTGATATGCGCACACACATACACGCATGTACGCTCCTTATGGTTCAGCTCACTGCAGGAAGGAGGCTTTGGCAAGCAATTATATAATGAGCTTAAAAACCATAACATTTGCAGGAGCAAGGACAATTAGCCATTACATTTCATGGTACTGATAAACACACATTGGTTTTTGAAGATAAAGAAATCCTCTCACTTTTACATTGTCCGGACACCATGTTGAATTGTCTTAACAAGCGGCGACAATTCAATTATTCCTATTTTTTTTATATTTATTCATTCTTTTGTTAGAGAAAGGGGATATCTCTCCATTTGCATATTGTTACACTCATTGTCTTAGATTTATTTGAATGTATGCCAAGTTTACTTTGTTATGCAGCAGCTTTGTGCCATCACTTTCATTTGTCCTTGAAAATATTGCTCTTGACATTCAAGAATGCAATTTCCATGTGGCGATGAGACGGGGTGGGTAACAATAGCAGAAAAACGGAATATAGGTATGTATTGAGGAGAAATCCATGAATTTTAAGACAGGGAGTATATTGAGAAGCCTGCCACCAGACAATGAGAGAGAGAGATAGAAAGAGAGAAATGGAGAGAGAGAGAACAACCGAGCAAGAGATCAGCATGGCAGCTAATGTAATGAATAATATCTCAAGTGTAAATCCAGCCAATTGAACCCAGGGCTGCCTTCTCCCTCTAGCTAGGCTAAATGAGTTTCCATGGGAATGTGGATGAAAGGAGCGCAGACGTCTAGGTCAGACATATTGGAGAGGACGAGGCAGAGAGGGGCTGGGAGTATGAAATAGAGTCCTCAGGGTCTGGTTTGGAGAGATTTGCACTTGTGCTAAGCCACTTCAGATGTGAGTGGAGGGTCTAACAGCCTTAGACTTGAGCATCAAGGTATGTGTGTAGGTCTGTTGTTGAGCTGTGTAAGCACTGAGGGCAGAATATGCCCCAGACAGGGTGAGAGAATTTCATACAAGTTATGCTTTCTCTGTGTTCAATTCAACATATTGTTGGTGGAGGGTGGTGGTGCTGAGCATAGAATGCGGTTGCTGTCTAATCAAAAAAAGACAGACAAGCATATGTGCATATACAATGCGTGCAGAAATGCACCATCACAGATGTTATTCCGCAGAATGCAAGGACTTTTAGCTTTCCTCTTGCATTTCTTCCCTCTCAATATTGTCCCCCATGTTTGAGTTAATTGAAAGTCCACACCGTCTCCCCCGCCAGGAACCTGTCTCTGCTACTTTAGAAGCTGTAGTGACTAAGTTCAAAGTGACACATCTAGGACATGTGAGCTGCACATTACCTTGACACAGTCGAGCTGTAGAAATTAGCCGCTGTCTGAATTATTAAAATAACAAGGGACATTTCATGTGATTGGGCAGGGGAGATATACCCCACCTCCCGCAACTCTAATTGTCCACTTTAACTAGTTTCTTTGAGCCTTCAGCATCAGTCAATGTAAAGTACTGGATTGCAGATTTCTTCGTTCCCATTAGGGAAGAGGAACGAGGCATGGCTGTCCACTAAGCCTATCTCATTTATTATAATGACCTGCCAGGCCCAGACATGAACATGTTAAAGTTCTAGGAGAGTGGGACATGACAGGTGCACACAACCTTGTCAGATCTGTGTTGGTCTAGTTAGAGCATACAGATCCTCCACTCTGAAAAGACCGACAGGCAGATAGGTTGCCAGCATGTGTGTTACTGCAAAGAGAAGGAAATCGCTGACTAATTGTCAAGTTCCATATAATGTAAATATTAACGCGTATGCATAGGTATGCAAAAATTCATAGTCTTCCAAGAGCTTTTGAGTTTGTAAAAATATTAATATTTAAGAGTGCTACACTTCTGAAAAGCAATTTGTATACATCTATGATGTATTTGATGTTGACAACCTTTCATGTAATGCAAGTGTTCTGGACTGTGTAGCTTGAAAGCATTTTATCAATATACTGGCGCTCTTTATGGATTCCAATATTCATCTGTTGTCTGTCTGTGTTACATTACAGGTCATTTAGCAGGTGCTCTTATCCAGAGTGACTTACAGTGAACTAACTACAGGGACAGTCCCCCTGGAGCACCTCAGGGTTAAGTGCCTTGCTCAGGGGCTCAATGGTGGTATGGTGTGTATATATATATATATACAGCCTGGTATTGAACTCATAAACTTCTGGTGTTCTTTATGAAAGCCTAACCATTAGACCACTAGACTGTGTGTGGTAATGTGAATCCATTTTGGTACCTTCTTATTATGTCTTAGTTTGCTCTTTTGTCACAGGACAGTTTTCTAAATAAGTAACAAGAGGCAACTCTCTTCATTAGTAAATATGACGTAACATATTAGATTTGTATGCGTTAGACTGATAAATGTCTTAGTTAAATAAACAATTACAGCATACTATTGGAAATATCCAATGTCCACAGCACACCAATGTCATAATCCACTTATCGTAGGTCCAGGGCAAACGGTTATTATGTAGAGACTGCAGTTCAGTAAAGACAAACATACTTCAACTCATCATCTAGCCTCATGCTAGAACAAAAGGCCAGTGTGTTTAATGGAGTCACAGCAAACCGTTCTGTAATCCCTATGAGATCTAAGTAAACAAATGTAGGTCTTCTAAGTCTGCATAATGGAGCGCTGCCTTAACATTCACCCTTGGTCTCAGACTACTCTTATCTGTAAGGGCCTTAATGCCATGTAAAAGACACACACAAATACAGGAGCACTGTGAGTTTATTTCCCCCCTCCCAGAACTAACATCCAAACTGGACACTATAATCCTCTGCCATTCTTTTAATCATCTGACACCCAGAGAGGGCACAATCTATTTTCATCTGGTCCTGATAGGATCTCTTTAGGATTTAAAGAGGGGCCTCAGCATGCTGCGCCCAGCAGCTCAGCTGTGATCTTGGGCTTTGGGGAGTTCTCATTAGGCGTTAGCGGCCCCCAGATCGAAGAAACCCAGTTCTGGCTAGTGGATTTTTAATCCTCCTATGGCCTGTGTTGGGAGATGAAGTTATTTAGGGCTCTTTGATTAGCCTCGCAGCTGCACTTTGATTAAGAGGACTTCTAAAGATCGAGCTGCTGGGCTGCAATTTGGAGGTGGTGAAGGACGTGTATGAAGGTGGCTGTGTTTATTTATGTTGTGTGCGTGTGTGTGAAAATGGCTGAGTGTGAGCATTTTTTGTAAAGGTGCATACATAATTATATGTAAGTGTATGTATAGTACGAGAGTGCATAAGTACCTTTCATTATACGTGTGTGCATGAAAGTTTGTGAGAGTGCTTGTGTGCTGTATATCTGTATTCAGTAGATGTGTACATGAACTGTACACGAAAGTCATAGAATATGTTTAAGGTTGAGAATAAGTGAGAACATGGGAGATGTGTTGGCAAATTAAAGAAAAACTGTCCACTAGTGCTCTTGCAATGACCATCTTGAAGCTGAAAGCCCTGACAGACATAGACAAAAATGAAAAAATACAGAATGACAAAGAGATTTTAAATGCGACAGGTTCATATTTTTTGTCCCGGGTTCAAACCACCAGCTAATGAAGCCAGGCCAGAGTGTCAGTGTTTTGGTTGAGAGTGGTACCATCCAGGACCAAGGCTGTTGTTCAGATGTAGAAGGAGAGGTTGAACTCTGCTTTTTACTCCCATGGTTCTCTGGGTCTTTTGAAGTGACTACTAAGATCTATGGAAAGAATGGAAAGCTGATAAAGGAAAAGTCATGTTTGATATACTGACACATATGTGTCTGAAGCCTCCAAAAAAATAGGTATACACACCCATGCCTACACTCATGCATCTACATAGCCCGGAGGACAGTGGTAAGTAATGGAGATGGGTATACTATTTCAGTGGTATTTCTATTTTCTAAAATGGAGAGAGTGCCTGCTCTGCTGTCTTTTGAACCAGATCAAATATTGTGTTGATGGGTAATGAACCAGTCAGGAGAGCCAGTCATCAGGAAGAAGGCCCGCTGGGACCTCCAATAGCTTGGAATGTCTGTTTTTGTATATTGTAGCGAGTGGATTTAAGCTGCCGTGGAAATTTGCATGGATCTCTATATGCGTGAGAGACAGAAAATCTCATGAAAACCTTATGAAGCCTAATGACTCATAATGAAGGCTCTGGTGGGCTTTGGGAGGAAAAAATATTGGAGTTAAGTACCGTCAAAGCCCATGTGAGAAGATGCATATATTTCATAGAGTCACTTTTTATAGGGTACCAAGAGGATTTTTTTTCTTATCAAAAAAAACACTGAGGCATAGCACCAGGAAAGGAATTAAACATTTGGGAAACACTAACATTGGATATGGATTTAAATTGCTCTGTAACTTATTAATGCAGATATATAGAGAACACATGGCACTGATGGTGGCTAGGTTACAACTGATTCATGTTAGGAAATGCTATTCATACTAAAGAAATCTATTCATATGTCACTAAAATAAATAAATATTAATATTATCATAATTAAGTTTTTATGTAATGCAGTTGAAAGCAATGTTGGATCTCAACAGTCTCTTGGAAAGAGTGTCACAGCAGAACACCATATGTTTTCATAAAATTACATATTAATTGTTGTTATACTGAGAGGTTGACACTTCAGTCCATGTTTATGGACCCAAATTATTTTTCTCTGAATTTACAAGTAGTCACTCTGAGCTCCACCCGTCACATATCTATGAGCAACGGTGCCAAAAGGTGCAAAAAATTATCCGGAGTTGAAAAGCACCATTCAGTAAAACACAACAGTATGGTTTGGAAAATTGTTTGCAAAAATATTTAGAAAAACCTATCTGGAAAAGAAATGGGCACTAGGATTATGGGAGAAGCGTGTTGGATTGGATTTCTCCCTGCGCACAATCCTTTCTGTCTTTGTTAAATGTTCCATTTATTCTGTAAATGGATAAAAAGTTCAAGGTTTTTCCTGATCTCTTCCCATGTGAGGCACTTTAATGAGCAAACTATGCATAATTAGAAACTAATTATGCAAAGTATTTATGTTCCTTTCAAGCTCGCTGTAAGAATAAAACATCCTGTTTTTTGTGTCACTAGATTTTGGCCACAACAAAAGCCGACTGAAATAACAAGGTCACAGAGAAAAGAAAGAACATCAGGACACAAGTCAGGCCAGTTGTCGCCACAACATTTGATTGTACATTTAAAAACGGCAACACAACGATGACATTTTGTGGACAACAAAACTCTTATCTTGGTCAAATTTCTAAATTAACACAAATATATTGTGCCTCGGAAACACCTCCGTTGTATAGATGGCACCCACTACCTTCCCAAGGTTGAAAGTCAAGAGACACTTTGGTTTGTAGCACAGGGAAGTCACTGTTGTGGAGATATGAGGCTAAGCAGTGAGCAGGCCCTGCCACCTTAGCTTTGATTCCAGGGCTAAGTATGTACAGATATCTAAGGTGTTGACACTTCGCCCTCTAAGCCCTATTTCTTTTCCCTGGGATCAGTGAGGCTCACTGATAGCAGATTATCTCTGCGGCATTTGTGGCCCAGTTGGCACCCTCATTTGTTATCTGCTCACAGATACACTGAGGTACACTCTGTGGAGGTAGAGAGAAATGTCAGAATAAAACATCTCAGACATATTCACTTCTTCTCTTTGTTATTCCATGTATTGTGTGGATGTCTGTGAAGTAATAAGGTACAGGCCAGCAATACCACCGTCTGTACTTCTGTGGAACTTACACAGGAATACAGTTCAGTCTGTGCACAGTTAGAACTGGTGTGTTGAATTTATTTTTGATATTGTGGATACAGATAATAGAAATACAGGTAGGATAACAGTAACATTTGTGTATAGAGATGCTTTTACATATACAGTAATATTTAAAACAAACATGTAATGCATGCTGTTTCTGCTTATTTTACTATGTGACAAGCCATCGTATTTGTGATGTCATTGTACACATTGTACGTTTTTTAGTTTTGTTATTTTAACAAAATTCTTACATTATTGATTTTGAAAATGTTTCAGATTGTAGGTCTAAATTTAATACAGCACTTCCATCCTTATAGGGATTAGCCGCAATTAGCCACACATTGTGTTGTGCATGACTAAATGCACATTTGAATAGTTGAATATAGTTTGAAAAGCAATTAACAATAAACAAAGTTTATACTTTTTTTTTTATACTTTCATTTTTTCCTCATGTTTGTTCTCTTGACTTTTGTTTAACCATCCTTCCATCCGTTGCAGATTAGCCAGATGAGCTTCATTTTCACCAGCAACTTCCATCAGAGATGCACCAAGGAGAGGGGACATCGACGCCAGGTGGCTGGATCACCTCACCTGCCCCCCTTTGAATGTGAGGAACTTGAATTGCTGAACTCCTCACTCTATCCTGTGGACTAACACCAGCCCAGTTTCCCAGAGTCAAATGTCTTGCTTTGTCCTACAACACTCAACGATCAAACACATTACGTTAACAGTTGTAGAAGTACAAGGAAACCTGCACATTTTCACATTTGAGAAGCTGTAACCAGATAATTCAAACAAAACACCTACAGACTGAATGAGCATTCGCAGTAAACTTTAATTAAAATTGAGAGGCTGACAATCTAATCATGTGTACCCTGACCAGGTCTGCATGTGCACTGTACTTTACATTATTACATGCTGTATAAGGATGCACTGTATAGTGCCATCACTTTGCCACCTGTGCTCTGGAGGTAGCTCCCCGTACAACGGCATCAAGCGCACTCAAATGCGTCGTACCACTTCACTATGTCTGAACATTTTGTAACCTTTGATTCAGTCACTCTCTGGAGTTTGTACTATATTTTTCACAACTTCCTCTGTGAAGGGCGAACAGCATGTTTGTACATCGGTAAAGTTAGTCTAAGATGAGAAACATGTCAGACCCAATTAAAAGGCAGCCCGGTGTCGCCTGACACAAAGTGACAGAATTCAGATTCAGTAAACAAAAATAAGAGCATCCAAACATCCCAAAGTAGTTCATGCTAAATGTGTTATCTTTTTTTTTTTTTTTTTTTTTTTTGCTCACACTCTCTTCGATGTGTCCTCTTGCTCCTGTGTTACTTTGATATATGTGGTTGACTCTCTGGAGTGCTGACGAGCCTTTGATACTGGAAGGGCACAAAATAATATCTTCCCTTTGAAAAACAATTTCAGGGAGAGGGGATCAGTATAAATAGGCCTTTTTATGTGCACCAGGGGCCGATGTGAATCTGATGGGGAACTTGTGATAGGCTTTTTTAAATGGCAATGCAAAATTGATGAGTGGAGGGGCCTGGGCTGTTGTCGCGTGGATGGAGATGTGACTGCATAAGGACATCAAGGCCTCACACACACACACGCACACACACACACGCACACATGCACACAACTGTGCAGATGCATGCAAATGTGGGCAGTACACAAAAACACACACATAAACCCACATCTGCAGGCACAGCCGTGCACAGGCGCAAAAGCAAACGCACACCCTCTATTGACTTTGCACTTACACTCCAGTCAGGGCTGAAGGCTTAATCGAGATATAGAGAGAGCGCTCTGGAGGAGAGGAGAAGATGGTCTGACCAGTCGTCTCCCTTTCTCCCTCCACTTCATCCCTCCATCCCTCCTTCTACAAGAGCCCACTACCCCTGCTATCTGTTATCTCCACACAGCTGCAGACTGCGCCGCTCTCCACCTTGTCCCCTCCCCACCCACCACCACCACCTCTTCCAATCTTGATGGGTATTGGGGAATGTAAGAGAAGAGTTTGCTGATAAAGCTGTCTAATGAACATACAGGAACTTTAGTAAGTTAAGCATCAAAACATCGAAGGCTGTTTGAACTTTGACTCCCCCTGCATTAGCGCAGAGTCCTTATCAGGCCTCTCGAGTGGAGAGATTAGCCACTTCCTAATGAAGTGGTGAAATCGTAAAGGTCTTACTCCAAGGCAGAGTGGATTGCTTCCAACATTTTTCACTCCGTTATCTCCCATACCCAGATTGCTATTGAAAAAAAAAAAATAAAAAGGTAAGGGTCCTTCCTCCTTCCTCCTTCCCCTTCTTGGGTTTCAGGTCACACACACAAAATATGACATCAGATCAAGCACAAACTGCCAAAAGTAAACATTTTCATCAAACACTGAAGCAGAGGAAATGACTTATATGCTGTGCTTTTCTTGGGATACTGTATCTTCCTCTCAGTAGCTTCAGCTGTCAATGCGGTCTTCTTTTACTTTTTGACCCGCAGCAGTTGTTAGGACTGGGGATGCATTATCTAAATGATCCCCTGTGTTTTAGTCAATCAGGGGGTTGCAGACGACTTATAAATCTTACATGCCTCCTCTTGCCAGTGAGGTCAGACACGCATTGCATATTCAAAACCTGCATTAAGACACCCACCCTTTCTCTCCCACTCTCTGTTCCTTTGGTAGCCCCCAATCAAAATAAACACACTTTTCATCAACCATCAGATTATCATACAAATAGACAAGATTGTGATATATGCAAATGAACAGAATATGGGGCGATGATCCATCTGCATAATGAATGTGGTCTTTGTTTAACGGTCATCAGGTTTACCACTGCTTACATCTGTACCATTGTTGATGGACATGAGGATGTGATGATGATATTCTTGACTGACTTGCATGCCTTATTAATATTCTTGGGAGGGCATCCAGTTTTAACCCTAATCAGGGGATGTAGTTGAATACATTACGTTTGTGTGTTGAATTAATGTAATTGAAGAATTTAAAGCTATAACGTGCGGATTACTACACCTCTCACCTTGTGCAGTTTATGTTGTTTACTCTTTAGAATAGTGTTTGCATTATATTCCGTGTTTAATCATCGTGACAGACAGAGAACTCTGAACTTTTTATCACTGAAAGAGCAGAATAATTGCTGTCCATATCTATCAAATCTAATTATATTCCAGCAAATGATAGCAAAAAGCAAGCATGTAGAGTGAGAAACCTTTCTAATGTACCATCCCACTTACTCGTACTTTTTAGTATAATGCATATTCCGGCCGATGCATTATTCACAAATTAAGAGCCAGAAATTTCCGTTTCCACCTAAAATCAAGCTTTTCAAACAGACAGGAGAGCGAGAGTACAAGAAGTGTTGTCAGTTCTGGCCAGTGTACAACATGCATCTCAATCCCTGTAATAGCACTCCTTATTCTGACACATGTTAATAATTAATTGTTAAGTGATAAGCCTCGCTCAAGCATGAGAAATAGCCGGGGCCCAGAAATAAATATGAAAACCCATCGCAGTATAATTCATAAGGTTGTGTTCGATCAGTGTAGGCGTCTCTCAGGGTGATCCATTATTCATAATAAAGCCTAATATGCTTCGTACGTCCTCTTTCTGATGTCAGTCATTAATGGTCTCCTCTCTTGTGGTTGGATTCAAAGACAATGATTGACCGTATGATTTGGGAACTTAAAGTTGAATGGCACATTGTGTTAAAATATAAAGTTATTCATTTGTTTTATTAGGAGAAATAATGAGTTCGTAGTGTTGCAAATCAGCCCGACCCCGCCACACAACAGTCTACTTTACTGCTTTACGAATCTTTCCTATCATCATGTCGTCTCCGTGTTTATCTTTGTCACTTGTTGTGCAACTTGTATGTACTGTAGCGTGGGGACTCGTTGTCTTACTGCTGTTAACATGACATAGACCAAACATCCTGCTACCACATGTCTTGAAATAGCAGGGTTTTTTTTCCCAAAGACATGCTACTTATCACTACTCATTACACCAATCCTCAGGAGGACCTCTAAGTTTGATTTGTATCCAATATCGGGAGGTGAACACCTAATGAGATTTTTATGGACTTTTCCTTCCAATTTCATTAGCTTTTTATGAATGAGCGGCGGGTGGGAGGGCTCCTCATGAAATCCCCATATGCATCAAAGCGCAAATGAAGAAGGGCTAGGATGGAGGTAGGGAGGGATAGATGGTGTAAGAGAGAAAACAGGAATTTTTCGTGGCAGGAGAGAAGCTCTCTCCAGAGACTCTCACAGATAGCCCTGCAAGAGGCTCCCATCAGGCAGAAGCCGAGGAGCCTTAAGTGTTTTATATGAATTCAATACGGCGGTTAAAAATACCAGAGGGAATATCACATTCATATCTCTGTCGCTCGCCTCACTTAATACTGGGATGGTTGGCTGGGTGGATGGAAAAGAGGAGAAGAAGAGAGAGGAAAGGGGTTTTTTATTTGGCCCTCTCTCAGCCTCTGCTGAGAAGGTGGCAGTTAATTCTTGATGTAGCAGTCAGCAGCTGCTGGGTAACTCCTTTCTACACAGGCTCTTTATATAATTAAAGCATCCCACCAAATGCAATTACATTAAGACGGGTTTAAGTCAGTAACTGAGACGATATAGCTATTTTTCACAGTAGCTTAATTATTACATCCATCATCATTCACACAAGTGGAAAAATGTCGTTTTTTGTTACCAGATTGCTTGTTTAAGGGCCACAAACTGTATTATTGAGGGAATACAGCTACAGTGCATACACTGGAGAAAGAAAAGCAATATTCAGTCAGGGAAGGCTGTTAAAACAAAAATGTGCTATTTAAAAGTGTAAGTGCATTTAATACTATAATTATGTTGCGCAATAGACACCAGCAAGGGCTACAATGTCAGTGGGAGTTTGGTACGATATTTGGTCAGTAACTTTGACTCAGCAATTGTGTTATATCATGCAGAGATTTCTGGCTCTGAACACTGCTTTTTTGGCTTCTATGTTGTTCTGCCTTGCGCCCTGGAACAGATTATTCCTGCCCAGCACATACCTGCACTCGGCCTACGAGTAATTAATCAACTTTTCAACACGTGATGTTTACAAGGAAACTGTCAAATTCTAAGTAGGAAAGTAGGTATATTATTTTTACATTCATTTATTCCGTACAAATGTCAAAAACAATGAACTTTCTGACAGAATAACCTTTGCTAATATGAACACTCTTTTCTACATTAGCCGAGGAATTCCCTATATATATACTGTGTGTGTGTGTGTGTGTGTGTGTGTGTATATATATATATATATATATATATAGTTTAGTTCCTAAATTACCTTCAGATTCATACTTGTCAATAAAATCACACTGAAAAGGAGAATCCTCTGAATAATGTGCCCGAGCACTTTGAAGGTTCATTTTACATTTCTGTATGAGGAGGCAATTATCATAATTTACCTTTTAAAGTAAATTGTTGTTATTATTGACATTAAGTGCCGCATCTTCAATGACAAACAAATTACAATATGGCCGTGATCTTTGTTTAAAAGTCTTAAAACACGTCATATGCTCTTGGTAATAGGCTGTGTGGTTTGACAGAATCCTGGTGAGAGACAGGAAGAGATGTCTCCTGCATTTCTCCTGATTTACTGAGTGGCCATGTTGTTCTAAGTACAGATCTGTGTTTGTGTGTTGTGTGTATTTATCCATGAGAGAGTGATACAACACATTCAGACTTATTGCAGATTGCCTGGAAGCCTCATTTTGCTTTGTTTAACTCCCTCTGTGGTGATTACACAAAAAAGAAATGTAATCGGTCTGCGAGCATTGTGCCATTGTTTGGCTTTATCAATTAAATTAACCACCATTCCAAATCCTCCCATTGTGCACGCAGAGCAACTCTTATCAGCAACTGTATCATGGCAGTCAGGAGAAAATGAGTATTCCCTTCTGTTCTTCTACAATCTCATCATGAAACAATACAAAAGACACACTGCATTTCTCTCTTTCTTCCACTCGCTCTCTTCTCTTTCTTCCAGCCCGTGCACACGGCTATGTCTTCTTCCTCTAGTCCTTCTTCTTCTTCTTCTTCTTCTTCTTCTTCTTCTTCTTCTTCTTCTCCTCCCTCTTCTCCTCTTTAGCCGCTTTTGGCTGCTCTCCAGTCTCACTTAAACCCATTAGCTCTATTACTGAAATTATTTTCCTCCCCGGCCATGTCTTTGTGCAGAGGGAGTGAATTTCACAGTTATCAGAAGCTGTGGAGAATAGGGAGGACGGGTTGTGAGTCACTGCAGTGTGTGTGTGTGTGTGTGTGTGTGTGTGTGTGTGTGTGTGTGTGTCGTCTGTGTGCATTATGCTCCTTGGCTGCTCATGGTTGCTTCTTAATTAATGCTTCTTTGTCCTGGAGGAGCAATAAGCAGAGAGGCAGGGACGGGATGAAAGAGTCGTATGCATTGACCTCATTGTGCCATTTGAGGGCAGTGCAGTCTCAGAGTTTTGGGTAAACACACAGGCCATGTGCACACTTTGCTCTGTATTAACAAAGGGGTCAATGTAAAAGTTTTGCCTCTTGTTTCCCTTTTTAGAATCTACAGTTTAAAGGGGGGATGTGTCACATGTTTAAGTAAAAGAAGACGGTCACATTCTTATTAACTCTGAGGCTCCTGTACTTTCTCTGTTCCAAAGTGTGTGGAGATCTGTGTCATTGTTTGCATTAAATTAATTAATCAATGAATTAACCAGTAGGCACAAATACCTTGATTTTAATGATTTCAATAATGTTAATCACTGATCATAAATGCATAAGAATATAACCAAAGGGAAGGGTAGTGGGAGAAGAAAAAAAATGGTCTGATAATTAGACTGTAATTTCACATTCAACATAAAATATGATTTCAAATATTTTAATTAAAGGATTGCAGGTTTTCACATCCCCAAAAAAATCCCAGTACTGACAGGAAAGGGATTTATTTTTTGGATATGAAAACCTGCAAATCATTTCATTTTAAAACAGAGTATACTGCTTAGTTTGAGGCGATTCAGCAGGATGGCTGAGTTATTATCCAAAACTGTGTGCTACACATTTTTTGATTCAACATGAAAAAAATGTTCGTACTTCAAACATTTTAATGTTGCAAAAAGAAATAATTGATTGACTTATTGAAGCATAATTTACTCTAAACATGCAATCGTTTTCAGAAATGTATCATTTTTAAGGTGGTTTTACGCCCTCAAAGCTATGCTTTATCAGCATGCCTGAAACTCCAACTGCAGGCTATCCTTCACAACAGATATTATTCTTGGCTTTACTGCCTGCTATATTTAACATTGTGTTTCTGTTTTTTTCATAGACATTTCAAAGGATGTAATTTATCGAGATGTCGTGTGCACATGTGGACGATTTGGCACATTTCCTCTTGACGAGATGTTCTTTCTTTCACATTTGTAACACTCGGTTATACAGAAATACGGGAAAACCTTTTGATTTTTATAAACCATACCACTCGACGTTAAAGTCTTTTTCTTACCCACACACGCAAACGCTTTTTCTGTCCCTCCAACAGTCCTGCTTCGGCCTTAGCACTGGATCACTCCGAGTTTACTCTTTATAAAACAAAGACAAATAAGCTAGTCGGCGGAGAAAGAGGAGAGGAGCATGGCGATGCACCAACATCAAACATAATGACAGGCCGGCCCTTCAAAATAACTAGGTGCACGACATTTTAAAGAACTTTTATAACTACACTCACATATGTGTCAGCTTAAAGTCTCACAAAGGAGTATTCTTTTTGCTGTGGCAGCCTGCACATGCGGAAGCTTCATGATAATAGTTATTTTCATTTTCACAGAACTCTTAGGCTCTTTTACGAATAAAGATTTGACAGTGTCGCCACTCTAAGTAGTGTTTTGGTACCTGCTAAGAGAATCGGTGGTTCTGTGGATAGAAACATTTCACCGAGTTGTATGTTTTTTACATGGTAACTGCCCTGCTGTTGCTCCGCAGCGCACGCATGTTTGAAAAAACTCGTCTGTGCCTTCTTTTATTAAATCTGTATGAAGGACAACCAGATTTTAGACGGAAGTTTTATTTTCATAATTGTAACCCTAACGATAGCTCCCGAAAAAAAGTAGTTCTTGTAATTGCTTTACCAGGAAGATTCATGCAGTGCACATCAGGTGTTTACTCGAAGATAGTAAGAGAAAGAAGATGGCCAGGGCTACCACACACACACACACACACACACACACACACACACACACAGAGTATATACTGCATGTGTGATTGTACAGCGGTGTATGATTGATAATGTGATCTAGTGATCCCTCCTGAGTAGCGGCACGGGGCTCAACAGCAGCAGTGGCTCCATGCTTACTCAACCATAACACACCCTGCTCTCACTGGGGCCCTCCTATATTCCTATATGTGTGTGAAGGAGCGCGTGTGTGTGTGTGTGTATCCAAGGGAGGTGGTTGTTATATTTCATTATGTGAAATTGTGACTAGAATTTATACAGGTAGAATATCGGTAAAAACTGTAATTTTCCCAAAACCTTTCATTTTTAAACTTGCACGGTGAAAGACTTTTTACCTTTTTTCCAGTCACTGTTATTATCCATCCTAAACCTCTGCATCACATAGTGTGTGTGCTGTACGTGTGTGTGTTTGTGTGTGTGTTGAAGACAGAAAGAGAGAGCTAATTCCAGGCACCTCCTTGTCATTGTTGTGTTTTGAATATCACCTCCCTCTTCCTCTCAACCTCTCCCTCCCTCCTCTCCTCTCTTTTCTCCTTTCGCCTTCCTGCTGCTTGTTTCCTGTGACAGGGGAAGTGGCAGCTCCTGGTGACCCTTGACCCCTGGCTGGTCACTTAGGCAGATACGTGGGACGTTGAGGGCTTTGTCGGAGGGCGACAAGGACTCTGAGAAAGCAAGGCCAGTTCTAATCAGATGAAGGAGGAAAACAGAGGAGGAAGGAGTTATTTGTTGGTGTGACTTTAGAAGGTGGAGGAAAATGGCTTTGATATTTCTATCTATGTAATAGGTTGACAATTAAATCTAAACACAAGTCAATTATCGGCTGCAGTCACTGACTGACGACAACTGTTTAGTGGGTGATATCCTTCAGTTACGTTCACGGACAGGAGTTTTGCTGATGCAATAATATTTCCTGTTTTAGAATATAATATAAAGATCACAGTAAACCTATATAGAAAAAATAAGGCCACTATAGTATAAAATAATTACACTTTTTGGTCACAAAGCAGGGTTTATGGATAGACATTGAATATTTTAGAGACTAATACAGAAATGCACAGTAATTTTTCGGGGTTTATAGAAATTGTGATGACTCAATCATGTCAAATATTTAAAAAATATATACTTTTTAATGTGTTTTTTAAATAACTCCTGAAACATGAGCATTCATTTAGTTGTTCATATATTTGCTGACAATTAGTCATTGAAATTTAAAATGTACCACATTAACGTTGCATTGCATTCTTCCCTTAGTACTTCACTACAGCAAAATGTCTCCTGCAGAGACATTCCACTGTCACTAACTCCATTCACAGGAGCAGTACAGTCCCAGTGTGCCCTCATCCTTTGCTGGATCCACTCAAACACCTCCAACAGGATGCAAAAACAACAGTAAATATCCCCAGCACCCCCCCACAACATCATCAAAAACCCTCCTTTGCCTTTTTCTCTCATATTGTTGTGTTTTCCATGGGACCATGTTGTCTCAAAGGCTCAGTTAATGAATTCCGGACAATTAGTGGGATTGAAATTTATTGACAGAACAGCAACGAGCCAGCCTGCCTTCCTGCCCGGCTGCGTGGCTCTCATTGTCCAGAGTGTTCGGAGCATATGCTATTGAGCTGCGCTGCTTGCTTGACAGCAAAGGGCTGGTTCAATTACATCAATTGCTTGATGACTGAGGAGAGAGCAGCGGGGCCATGCATGCTAGTTTGTGATAAGAGGGGAACTCTGCAGCGCCGTGGCCCTCATTATGCAAGTCTGACAGTAACCTAGAAAACCTAGGAAATTGTACACAATACAAAGCATATGTTTCTTGTTTCTTTTGGGGAGGAAAATTGATTCCAAGAAAGTAATGATGTAGACAATGTGGGGCTGACCAAAGCACTCTGACACAAACTACTGTACTGTTTTTGGGGGGGGGGTGGTGTATTCATGCCAATGGATATTTCTTTTTAAGTCAGCTGCACCTTCTGTCCTGGTGGGATAAAGAATGGGAGCATATGCAGCAAGTCACCCGCATAATGACCACTTTGGGGTTTTATTGTTTTCAATGGATATATGTTATGGATGATTTTAGATAAAGTTGTTGACACAATGTCACAACCGACCACAAAGTTTTCACCAGTAAGACTTTCACTCCTTTCACTTTTCTGATATGGCTGCTGACCAGCTAATCTTAAACAATAAAAATAAATAAATAAATCAAAGAACATCTGAAAATGTAGCTTCCTCAAATATTGAACTGTGAAATTATGACATTACATTATGCAGTACAATGAACCAAATCAGAGAGCCACACTTTCTGTTTTTGTATATAATTTTGGGACTCTGTACGTTTCACATGCTTGTGTATATTGTATATATTATGGATTATTTTTGTCCCAGAACAACCTGTCTTTGTCTTCTATCCTTTGTTCCCAGACAAAGACACAACACTGTGACATTCAGTATTATTTATGGCAGGCTTTGAATTGACTCCTCAGCCCAACGAACTGCAGTTAGCTAGTTAGCTAGGAGCATTCTGTTTGTGTCAACAGCCCCCTTTGTGTGTCTGGAGTGATTTATTATGTAAAAGAGGGTTGGTTGGGGGGAGCAGGGAGGGTGACACTGACCTTCCTTTAATTAACACTGATGGAGACCAAGGTGAGAGGCAAGATGATGAAGATGGATCTTCCCACATAAATCATCCTTCCTCCAGGCTGGCGTGTTTGTCTAAGTGTATGTGTGTGTGTGCGCGCGCGTGTAAGTGTGTGTTAACGTCATTTCTAACAGAAATAACCTTGTGGTTCACAGGTTAAATGAACGTTTGGGTAGGTGCAGAACCTCCATTATTTACCCCCGATGGGCTCCTCTTTGTGGTTATTTGCTCAAAGGTTTAATTGATTAATCCTGCCACTCCATTCAATTTATTTTTTGTAATATTTCTAATGTACTTTTTCTGTGTTCCTTTGGGATAGAAAAAAAAAAAAAAAGTCAGGCGTTTTAAATGATGATCACACTGCTTTCAGCAGCATGGGCTAGTATAGCACAAAGACAGTATTGTGTTGTGTACAGCTGGAATAAGGACCGCTTCTGCACAACCCGAGGTCTACATACTGTGGGGAACAATCACATTTATTTTAATTTGTTTTGAAGGTGCATACAGATAAAAATAAATCATACGAAGGGCAAAAGGGGAGGTGTTGCAACATGTTTAATGTCACTCTCATTACACTTCCATATGCAGCTGAAAGACCCTGAGAAATACCTTATAACTCTTATATGGCGTAGTGCTAATGAAATGCTTAGGTTTGACATCCATCAAGACGGAACATCAGCTCAGGTATATTTGGAAATGTAATAACGACCCATCTATTGTGCAAGTCACTCCGACAGTCTGATTTAGATAATGTGTGTAATTATTCAAATAATCTAGCTCTCCCTGCCTCTGTGAATTCTGCAGCACTTCAAAGGCAAACGCAGGCCTTGTATGGCCGTGCCATCTGTATGCCATGTTAAACGCTTATTCTCTTCTCAGGTTGGTAATGCGGTCTGACTGGCTGCCCCGCCCCCAGTCCTTCCTCAACCCGTTGCTATGTTAACGTTCACCCCTGACACTTGCTAAAGGTCCATATCTTAACAGCGTTGGTGCTTTTGCTGCCACATCGTTTCTCTGCCAAAAGGAATTGTTAAGAAAGAAAAACACATTGAGATGTATGCATACAGTTAACAACATAACTACCTTCTTTCAGGGCCTACTGTGCAACCAGCATCTTATTTTCTCACATTTACAAATCCCATTTCATGTTAAAAGATATTAAATTATGTGTGAATATTATTATGACAATGTGTCAACACGCAGACATGTGAGAACCGGTGCTGCAGTTGGTCAACATTGGTTGGTTTGTTTTTATTTATTTCTCATTTCCATAAATTTCCGGAGGGCAATTAGTCACTACGCTGCATGCTGGTTGTGAAAGTTGTCACATTGTCAGTGTAATTGTCAGAAATGAAATAATTGAAATGTTTCCATCTTCATCATTCCCATCAACATATTTCTAGACTTTTATGACACGTGTCGAGTGTGGTGTATTATTTTGATTGAGACTTTGTGTAAGCAAATGAGCACAACATATGCTCCAATGTGCATATGCTAATCAGTTTGTTTATCAGTCAGGCAGTTGGTCGGCACGCGCAACTCTCTGTGTCATTTTGCGTCTCTTGACATTTCCGCGGCGTAAAATGTTTTATGCATTTTTATCGTTGTTTTCATTTTTTTCCTGTTCTTCTTCGTCTTCTCCTTGGTCTTTTTCTATCACCACCACCCCACTATTCATAAATAATGTATTTATTTATCATGAAAATCTGTTTTGGAATTAGACACTACCCCCACTTCAAAGACAGGAAACCTTTGATATGTTTGATTCTCGCAGAATATCCGTTGGATTTATTCAATTTATGCAAAGCACCTCCAGGGTAATAAAGGTGGCATTTGAATACATTTGACTGGACTAAATCATATAATGAGGACAGTTTCTGCCCTATATCATAACAGAAAAGAGACCCTAATCCCTAAATATTAATGGTTCATTTGGCTAAAGAAAAAATGTTTCGCCTGGTGAACTGACAACAGCGGACAGCAGTGATTAGCAGACGTATACACGGGTAATGATTTATTTTCTTAAAAGTGTGCAGTCTGTGTGACCCTTTTGTTCTGGTAGCTAAGTTCAGAAATGGCTGTCTTTGGGGAATAAAATTATTCTTTTCAACTTCTCTCTTCAAAACGTCTCACAATAAATTAGACATGACCACATACCACATGTGGTGCCTGAACGGGCTTTGGAGATGGTGTCTGTGTGTTTCTGCACGTGGACCTGCGTGTCTGTGAGAGTATGGAAGTATTTGTATTTTGCATGCTAATTTATTAATTGGTAACTTGGGAAAGTTGAAATGAGACTGAAGTCATTACAAGAGTCTTATTTACTGCTTAGATTTCTGTCATGTGCCACCTTTTTAAATAATGTGCGCACACACAATCACACGCACTCACCTGAATCAGGACAGGCTTCTTTCTGACGCAGTTATTTCACATTATTGTCAGTGAGCAGAATACATTTTGGATCTCCAAGGAGTGAAATGGGCTGGCTGAGTTTTTTTAAAATTTGCAATCCGATTAGTTTTTATATTTAATAATAAGTAGTAGTACATTTATTTAGTGTAGCAAATGTAATAGAAGAGGATTTTAAAGTGTGTCACAAGAATAAAGAACATTAAAAGTAAGACCATAACAGTAAAAGAAACGCACAATAAAACTTATACAAACAACAGACCTTAAACACACACACAATTACAGACACTAAACCGATTGAGGTGAGACAAAGACCAGTTTAAATTAGTGCCTCTTTAGCTGCTTTTTAAAGGCGTCAACAGAGACCGCAGATTGTATTTAAAAAAGGTGTAACTTGAGTCACTATCACATATCGTATTATACTGTATCGAAACGTAACACTTAAACAAGCAAATGGAAAAATAATTGTTATATCACACAGCACGATGAAGGAAATAAAAATAATAATTTAGAATCCAGGAAACGAAGAAATTGTCCACTTCCACTGGACATCTAATTATCTGGTCCACTTTACACCCCGGATGGTTTACATAAATGCATCAAGTTTACATGACACACTTGCATTTATTCCCTTGATCACACACAAAAATGACAATGTCCAGTCGGTGTCAACCTAAAGCATACAGCATCAACACACTGTAGCATTTAGCCTTCTTGGAACAAAATCTGATGTCGATTACCTGACACAGTCTGGACTTTCTTTGGGGTTTCAGAGCATTAAGGCCACCTTACAGTGTCCCCCTCCTGTCCACTCTCTGTGGAAGAGTGATGTTTCCTCTGTGGACAACTAATTATCCTGGTCTGACCCTCAGCTGTCTGTATGCAGGATCCTATTAGGCAGCAAGCAGGTTGAAATCACCACCACCGACCCCCCCTCCAATCCCCTTCCATCGTATATATTTATTTCCCTTCACTTCCTGCATCTGAATATTAAGAATAGATTTTTACATGTATATGTGTGCGCTGGGGATTGGATTGATGGTGGTGGTGGCGGAAGGAGGAGGGCGCAGGGGGGAGGGGGATATACTTCGCTGATGGGTGAATGGCGGGCCTGGAAATGACGAGCGGGCTGACTGAATGCTTGTCCATCACTCCCCATTCTCTTGGTTACAGGTGGTCTCTCATTTTCCCGACCGGCGCATATCTGCCTGCCTTTATATGACAGCCTGGGCTCACCAATTTGCATGTACGACAGACAACAAACGGGCCTGTGCATGTCAAAATAGGTGGCGGTGCGTGACAGTTTCTACACAATGCTGTCTCCTTTTGGCTTGACCCTCGACCTCGTGCCATGTCTCCTTTCATAATCAGGGAAAGGGGAAGACGGGGCGAAGAAATCATCCAGCCTTCCTTCCTGCCTCCTTCTGCTGCTGCCTTTTTGGAATAAATCTGATACCAATGCCATTAGCTATGCTTCTCCCCTCTCACTTTCTCTTATTCTTAGTCTGTTTTGTTCTGTCTGTCTGTCTGTCTGTCTCCCCCCGCTCCGTCTCCCCCCCTGTTTGTGTTTTGGCATAAAGGCACTCAAATTTAAAGAGTGGCTCATCTCAGTTTGTCTGTTGTTTCAAGATAACATTTCATTTTTTATTTCAAACAGAGATAATGAGATCTGTCTTCTCTTGTTGTGACCAAATCAGTGCCAAAAAGTGAGATTATTATTTTTGGATGCTTGCTTGTTTATTTTCATATTTTGAACTGACTGACTTGAAAAAGCTTTGAAAAAAAAAAAAGAAAAAAAAGTTTATCCAGCAATTAAAACTCACCACTTTAAAGGAGACCTGTAGGAACATATCATTGGTTTCATCTTATCAAAAATCATCAAATGTTCAACAAAATTGCTCTGCAGCGAGGCAGTCACAGGTTTTCTCATTATTCATCTTGTGTCTCATCTTTCATGAAAGCAATACCTACTGTTGAATACATGATAATGAGCTTCATATCATCATTTTCATCACTCTGATTAACACTGTGATAGCACAGGAAGACTAATTGCCTTTTAACACCTGTGACATTTCCCTCTTTCACTTTTATTTTAATGAGTGTTTGATATCTCAACAACTCATACAATTTATAAAAAAAAAAAAAAAGAAATAAAAAAAAAAAAAGCGAGAGTGCCCTTTTAGTGAAAAACTTCCACCGCACTGACTTCTGTAATTTACACAGGAACTTTCTTCCCCTGATTTAAAAAGGATCACCATGTAGAACTGCATATCCAGGAGTGGGGTTTTAGACTTAAGACATAATCACACTGCTGGGTTTTATTAAGTCTTATACTTTACATATTTAAGGAGACCGTTACATCATTAGCTGGTGTTGAACGGAGCAATGTTAAAAGTCAGAGTGGTATCAGGGAGAGGTTAACAGAGAAGGGGGCAATGGGTATTGAAGGGAGCGCTCCGTCATCGGTGTAGAGTAAAATAATCCTGAATTATATGATAATCAGCAGAAGTGAAACGCCATATCTCAGTCGAGGAACTTGTGTCTAAGTACTTTCCTTGATCAGAGCATGCTGGTACTTGGTGTAGGCTTTGTTAAGTTACTTGCAGTTCTTTTCTTGCTGTACACGGCTTTGCTGCCCTATATGGTTGGGACATTTGTAATGTATTTCAATCTTCGTGTGTAATGGTTATCACTGTCCTTGTGTGTCGTACATCTCATCGTTATTAGAGCGATTGGCACACTTTTCATCAGATACTAACAACATGCTCACTTTTAACTAGCAATGGATTCCTTTCCAAACACGTCAGGAATCATTAGCGATATGTATCCACACTTCCCCATATTACCAGGTTAAAAATATTTTCCTTGATAAAATCAATACATATTCATGGGAAGACTTCCCCCATCGGTAGTAACTTACCTTCAACATGCTGATGAACTCAGACTGACCTCATGTTAATACGCCTTTAGCGCTGTCATTTTTGAAGTGGCTGTTTCTTATTTGAAGTGTTGAACAAAAAGAAAAAGCTATAGCTGCAAGGGCACACAGTCATGAAAAAGACAGTAATCTTTGCTTAATCTCTTGTTCGGCTTTGAGGTGGCTGGCAGTCATACATGTAATGATAATTATTACTCTTGTCATTACTAGTGTCAACCTATTAAATATTAGCAGTGTAAACATTTCATACAGGAAGAAGTTCCTGTTCCTG
This sequence comes from Bovichtus variegatus, assembly GCA_943593645.1. Taxonomy (NCBI): domain Eukaryota; kingdom Metazoa; phylum Chordata; class Actinopteri; order Perciformes; family Bovichtidae; genus Bovichtus; species Bovichtus variegatus. The sequence continues at coordinate 11,182,209 of CALSCE010009506.1, read as the reverse complement.
GCGCGCATGGGAACTATCAGCCCTCCGATAAAGACATCCAGTTGCGTTGCCTCTTTGTTTCTTCCTTTTGGTTGAGGCAGTGTCTGACTCTGGGGATTATTTTTAATGTTGCATTAATCCATCCCAGGGAGTCTTTGCATGTTCTGCCATCGCTGGGATCATTCTTTGATATCAAATGGTAAGGAAAGAAACTCTAAAACCACTTCAGATCCCTCTTGTGAAATGTGTTGTCAAAACACAGGTGGAATGTGAATGTTGAAACCGCAGTGTGTTTCAACCAGTCTCCGTCTCCGCCTCTACAGTCCCAGCGAGCGGATTCACAAAGCAGTGAGCCTCAGAGAGACACAGGGGGACATAGACAGGTACAAAGAGATGACAAGAGAAAAGACACACACGGAGATAGAATATGATGCGTTTTCGAGAGAAAGAGCTTTTTTCCAGGCCTCGACATTTTGTAGAAACCAAACCAGAGCAAAAAATAAATAAAAGCTATGCTTATAATTTAACAGTCAGAGGAGGGAAAGACTACTGATTGAAAGTGACATGAAAACCAGATTTTCTTGCAGAAAATAGACACTTTACTCTGAAATGCCGTGATATACAGCTACACTGTGATGACCATGGTGTTAAAAGCAGAGTCACAGAAAGCTCCTGCTACATGGTTCTTTCAAGAAAATTCTGTATTTTCATACAGGAAAGGTAGTTGGTGTGTACGCGCACTGAAATGCCACTTTTGCTCCTCTCACACTTGTGAAATGGACATTTGCTCCTCTGGCCCAGAGGACACAACAGGCAATAATGCAGACAGGGAGAATTTAGGGACTTTTCCCTTACACACCCCAAAGGGAAGCAAAAGAAATGAAAGTTACACACTTGTTCCAGCATCCTCACACACTGCCAGGATTCTGCGGCATCCGATTCTATTCTCGATCGAGAGATGGGTAAATTTAATCTAATGTGACACAAATGTTCTTTTACAAATTACTCTATTGGACCAGTAAAAAAAAAAAAAAAAAATAGAGGATAGAAAGGTTCTGTTGTTTTAGCATATTAATCATTGTGCTGAAACAAAAGAAAAAAAAAAGCGAGGAAACCGAAACAAACAATGAACAATGAGAGCGAAGATAATGTTATTCAATTGTCTGTCTGAATCTCCATCAACAAGCTCCTGTCCTTACATCACAGACACACTCTCTCATTAGCAATGACAGCTAAACATCATTGAGTGTGTGTATGTGTCTGTGTATCCGCTGCGAGTATGACCATCATTCAAATTTGACTTTACTGCGTTTGTTCTTCCCCTCATCTTCTCTCCCTCCACACCCCTCCTCTCTCAGCTTTATGAGCCTGTTATTTATTCCCCTCATTAGCGATTGTTTCTTTCCATTAAAGAGCGCCTCTTCATGCCAACACTCTCCTTGGGGAGAGCGGAGGGACCTGTGCTCCTCTCTTGGCAAGAGGAGCTCCCTTTCTAACCCTCTTAAATAGAGTTGAAACAATCCCCTCTACGAAACCTCTTCCCACTGCCATCTCCACCCTTTTTTAGGATCCAAAGGGAAGGTGTGCGTTTGTGTGTGTGTGTGTGTGTGTGTGTGTGTGTGTGCGTGTGTGTGTGTGTGGAGTAATGTAAAAATGAAGTGAAGATTTGATCATAAGCTCCTACCATTACCTGTGCACTGACATTCTTGTGAGTCGGGTGCCACCCCTTCATACCTCCCCCACCCCAGCACACACACACTCGTATAAAAAAAAAAAAAAAAAACCCCACCGGTACACACAGGAATTTCCAGATCCCAAAGACAACACAGAGGGCCCTCCGACATATTTGCCGTCATCCTCTTATTAACTCTCCCCGTTTGAACAGAGGCACATCAAAAGTAAGCAAAACACATAATTACTGGCATTAATATAACGAGCTCTTGGAGATAAGCCACTCTACTAAGCCCCCCCCCCCCCCCCCCCCCCCCCCCTCCCATACTTGGAGGGCATGAAGGAGGGGAACAGCAGAGGGAAGGTAGAGCGCCCCTCCAATTAAGTGAGCTGTTCAACCAACATGAACAAACATATTTAGTAGATAATTAGTAGATAATTTTGCAGGTATGTCTGGCACAGGCCACAAAAGGCAGTGTTAAGGAAATAGCAGGGAGGGAGTCAAAGGAGGGAGGCTTGTGGGATGTGCAAAATGCCCCGTGGCTCTGATAGACTCTTAACAGTCATTAACAATGTAGAAAGAACTCACACACACTGATACACATGCAAACAGCCTCTTCCCACCTTTATACAAGCCCTCGTCTGCGCTCCATCTCTGCCTGCCCTCCTCTCTCTCTCCCCCCCCCTCTCGCTCGTTCTTCTCATTCTCCGAGGAGCCCTAGTTTTCTGTATGATGAGCTCCTGGGGGGCTTCAGTGTTTGGCAGGAGGCTTTGTCTCTCATACGAGATGGAAAAAAAAAAAGAAAAGAAAGAGACAGAGAGAAAAGAAGAAGATGGAGAAGGAGGGCGAAAACTTGAGACCCCCGGGGGCACTTCTCCCCACATTGTGAGGATTTGCCTAACAGCTTCACAAGAGGGTTTACATCTTCCTCTGAACACGAGGAGTATAATCACAGATCAAAACAAATTACCTATCTGTAGTCAGCAGAGGTGTCTGCCTGTCAAAAGCCCAGAGTTACATAAGATTTAAGTCAGTGCTAACTGAGCCTCTGATTTGGGGCACGGGGTGAATTCTTACTTTGAAAACGCTGATGTTACGAGGGCCTGGCGGTAAGACGCCGACGGTGCCTACCACACAAACTGACTGTGAAGATTTTGCTTTGATAATTACTTGCACTCCTCCGAAGTGACATTGTCGTGACTTTTGATTAACTTGGAGCCATGGACTGGATCATTTGTGTGGGTTTACCCCAGTGCATGAGGACCATGTCAATGTATTCCAGAACAGAAATAAACAGCAGCTATTCAGTTAGTCACAACAGAAATGACAGCTGAACTGTCCTCTTATAGATTGACGTGACGACATCATTGCAGCGAAGGACCGTCACGCTTGATGGTTGGATTTTCAAACTTGTGCACACCAAGGCGTCTGAGGCCAACGGGGCATAATCGAGTTTTCAGAAATGTCTTCAAAGATATCACCGATTCTATTTATTTTAAGCGATGTGTGAGACAATGTTACTGGCAACTTGCTGATGCAACCACAACTGTGTGAAAGTTCTGCACACTATGGGGAAGAGCGGGAGGGTAAAAAAAAAAAAATGCTTAGTTACCACAATATCAACTGCAATTTCAGAAATCTGTATGGTAGAAGGTCTATTTGGGCATCCAGAACTCCTGTGAAACACATTAGTGGGAAATGATGGTCTCTGTCACAGTACCTGTAAAAGAATACATGGCTGATTATCCTATTAGGAGTTTGTGCCTCTTTTTGTTTTGCCAGGTGGGTATTATATACCATATTTCTGCTCTATCTAGCCCATCTAAGCCCCTGCCACCACCTGGGAGTAGCTCTACAATCTGTTATTTATGTTTACTGGTGACCCTGTGGCCAAGAGGTGGGCTCTTAGTTCACACAAGTTATTAGGCCTCTGGATAGAAGCAAGGTAGGAGAAAAACACATTTCTTTTCTAAATGGTGTCGTCAGCTTTTTATGGCTGAAACTTTTTCTCACATTTGTTACATCTTCGAACCCATTCTTTTCTTTTTGGAACCGTTTACCTTATATCATGATGTCATTGAGGAAAGATGAAAGCAGTACAGCCACGGGGGCCGTACGTTTGAGCATTACCCGCTCAATAGCAAAACTACCATTGCCCAAAACTAGTTCAGACAATCACCTAACAAACTAAACCAGACTCTGTCACATGAACAGAGTTGTGACACGGTGTGGACATCAGGAATTATTAAAGCCTGCAGAATGCAATTGTTGTTAACATCAGCAGAGCTCTAATAGACTGCGCACAATGTGTTTTTGATAGCCTCTGCTGCTTGCATTCCCTCAGCAAGAAAGGAAAGGATTTCTCTGACAGAGAACTCTTTGAGAAGTGTAAAGCTCTGGTCTCAGGAATGCCGCTGGCAAAACAGAGTCACCTCGAGGCATCTAGTGGAAGGTTAGATGAGGTGTCCGACCTGACATGTCTATATAAACAATGTCTTTGTAGGGACATCCCGAGTTATTGTTAAAGGATTAAGGCCTCGTCTTTGATGTTTAAGTCAGCTGATAATACCAGTGTCACATCGTAGTGCAACGCGAGAGCAAGGGGTTGTGGGAATAGTTGGGACAGATAGCTCGCAGTGGGGATGTGTACAGATCTCTCAGGTGTCGTGTAGGTATCAAGGCAGAGTCAGCTAGCTGATCCCTGTAATTACTCGCCTATTACCGCAGAATTAGCTGCAAAATGAACTCATTAATGCCACTGACACCTCATGGTGAACAGCGTTAGCAGAGGTGTGTTGTGACAGTAGTTCTTTCAAGTGTCAGATACAAATTAAACTGCTAGTGCGTCTTGTAAGGTGATGTGTTGAAATAGTACTGTTTTCTCACGATTAATGGAATTGGAAAGTTACAAAATGTGAAATTTGAAAATGATTGTTCATTCTCAGGAAAATAATCTAAACAAAGATGAAACCAATACATGGTTTTACTCATTCTTGCAGCACTTACGCACAAGTTGTCTTAAAGCATTTCTAAGTAATGATGAAAGAAAAAGGCAGTAACACCTGCATTTGAGATGCTGTACAGCATTACACCTTCAGTTTCGGAAATCTAACTCCCCCAAATCCTAGATTAGTGGATCACAGAATCTCGAGTGCTAGTGAAAACAGCCACGTCTGGCGATGACTCAGTTATTGTTATAAAACGGACTTGAATGAAAACCTCATTAGTTTTATCTGTGAGCTGGAATCAGGGGTGCTGTCTGGCATGGATTCCCAGCAGTCAAAACAGAAAACAAGAGCTCACTGTGTGCTCTTTGAGACATCAAGGTGTCTGATCTGAATTGCTTTAGCTTGGAGGGAGAATGGCTTTACCGTCTCTGTGAAACTGATCCGTGAAGTGGATTAGGGACGGTTCTTCTTTCACTCAAAACAACACAGCTTGAGGAGTTAGACGAGGAGGTGGATGAAGCTGTGTGTGTGCATGTATGTGTCTGTGTGTGTTTGTGTTTGTGTTTGAGAGAGTAGCCCTTTTACCATACTCACAAATATATGTTTACCTTACACTCTGTGATATTTTTTAACGTCTGACCATGCTGGAAACTAACGACACTTCGCAAACACGACACAATTCCTCAGAAAACTAGTCTGCCTCGCATGCAGATCCAGCACTCCATCTTCCTCTAAGTAGGTTACACATCCCACTTTAGTTTATACTGTTGGACATCTAGTAGGTCTATCTTTCGAATACAGAGAAGTTGGACATGTTCAGTGAATTCATTTGGCCACTAGCTATAAACAGCCTAGTAAAATAGACAAAAAAAAGATTAAACCTGATTCATTCCATTACCATGTTTCAACTAACAAAAGAATAGTAAGAGGAGCTCTGTCGGTCTTTTAGAACAAACACAAGTGCCTTGCCTATTGCTGCTTTATAGCTCCATTAGAATATTTTTAGATGCCAATATGGCTATTCACCAAGGTTTTAGTCCTGGGATGGGGGTCAGACTGTGAGCACACACACACACAGAGTTTGTCCTTGGCCTGGCACCTCTTTTGGCAAGGTGGCAGTATGGCTCCATAACAAATGAGGGACACCCTAGCTGTGCCAATAGTCTCAGTCCCTTGGCAGACTCCACAAAATCATCTTTTCTTCCCAGGAGTTATGACTCTGGAGAGCTGATCATTAGTCAGTAATCACAGAAACTCAGACACACAGTCATCAACTAGGACTCAGGTCGTAACTAACCTGATCGCTGTGAATTTGGACGACAAATCATGCATGCATGCATGAAAAGCTCCAAGTCAACTTTTCAGACATTGAGCATTTGAGGATACCCTAATGAGTTCATTGTTCCTAATTTTAATGTGTAATTTAACCTACTGAATTTTGGTTGGTTTTGTTTTGCGAGGCTCAGGAAAATGCACAGCAGGGCCCATTAAAAATGGAAACTAAATAAACATTCCAATCACTAAAACAAGAAACAGGATTTTACTGCAATGGTAGCCCCTGATTCAGGGACATGTCCGTGGATCCCCTATAAATGCTCATTTTGTTGGGTGTAAGTGTATTTTTTCTGCCTTGTTCCCATGCTGTAAACTAATCTCTGGCTATACCATTACACTGTAATGTGAGTAAACGGAGCAAACAGATTGTGGTGTGCTCAGATATATTTGTACAGGTGCCGAGTTGTGGCTATGTTTTTGACTTCATGCGGCAAAGACACACCCTCTTTAAAGTCAAACAAACACCTTTATGTATTAAATGCCATGTGTTATGACAGTACTGAATGTCTCATTCAATTAAAAATAATAGAGGGTAAAAGTTTTCTTTTTTTTTTTCTTCTAGCAAAAAACCTCTCTAAGGAGTAGTTCCTGGTTCTGTATGTTACACCAGTTTGATTGCAGGATGTATGAAGACATTCCCTGCATGTTGATCATATCCCTACAGCCACCTAAAGGTAGCAGGAAATTCACATGCATACCAACAATCTGCATTTGATATACAGTAGGTCTATGTTCACTTTCTTTCCAATGTCTCCCAAAAGTAGCACCTGTCATTTGCATGGACTGAAGTAAACACCTTGTTGTGGTGGAGCTACTATATAGTTGCAGTTGTTTCAGTTACATTTGATAGTGATAGAAAGCGTTATTGTTTTATCCTCAAAAATGTCCGACTTCCACCGGTCAGTCTTAATGTGAAACTAAGTTCTGCACCTCGGTCATGTAAGTGATTATAGTTGTGTACGATCATCATCATCTCCTGCTGTTGGGGACATACTGTATTTGAGGGTCGTTCATATTCGGGGTGATTTATATACGCAACTTTCCAACTCCCGTATACAAGTAAGCTGCAGATATTTTACTGTCCATGATTGGTACCAGTATAACAATCCAACATTTTATTCCTGCTAAATCGACCCCTTCTTCAACTGCATGACTTGTGCGCCCCAGATCACATGGTTACCATCATTTGGTCACGCATAAGCATAGTGCCATAGTACACCATCACATGCATTTTTTCCTTGATTTATGAAAACTGGGCCCTAAAATCTTCCCTTTACAATCAGTAAATGTGTGCTGTGAGCCAAAAAGTGCCTCTTTAATCTTATTACAATCAATTAAGTGTGTGTCAGACAAAATACAAAAAAAAAGCCAGATTGGTCCTTCTTAACAAAGACTTGATAAATGTGCGTCCATATGCCACAGCGTCAGCCTGGTCAAATTAAAGCAACCAGCAACGCAATCAAAAAGATTGTTTTGGCAGTATAAGCAGGACACCAGTCTGGATTCTAACTTTACGGCTGGTACTCTACAATTATTCATGCAGAAATACTTGCGGGTGAATGTAATGTGTAAGCTGGTACACCTGGGGTAGAATTTCAGTGCTCAGAGGTGAATTGAAACACACACAGCAATGACACGATTGGGGTGCTGACACGTTCATTAGCACATAGGCAGATTTGACACAGCTGGAAGATGTAGCGAGGAGCTGCTGTCAAGGTCTTGGAATGCTGCAAGACTGGCACAAACTAAGGGTTGGATGCTCATCGCCGTGTCATAAGAGACCTGGCGCTGTCTCGTCTCCCTTTTTTTAAAATATTTTATTTATTTCCCTCCTTCGTTGTGTCGTTGCAACACACTGAGTGTCATCATTTGCATGAGTTTGACACCCCAATGTCTAGCTTCTTTGTCCTCTCTCCAACTTGTTTCCTCTCTGTCCGTCTCTTTCTCTCTCTGTTTCCCCCTCTGATTCATCGCAGTTGTCTCTCTCCCCCTTTCTCTCCCTCTCACTCCCTCTTTTTCCTCTCACTGTGCCTCTCCTCTTTCTGCTGATGGTGGCGGTGCCATCCATGCCAATTATGGCAGTCGAGCAGGTGGCTCCTTGCAGGTGGTAGAGGATTAATCCCTGTAAAGACTTCACTTCATTAGGAAATCCGTTTAATGTGGCCAGTTGATTGATAAATCTCCCGGACCTCTCTCAGAGTCCCCAGATTACTGCCAAGTTTGTCT
>CALSCE010009506.1:11036527-11174039 GCA_943593645.1 Bovichtus variegatus | reverse complement strand
TCTCCCGGACCTCTCTCAGAGTCCCCAGATTACTGCCAAGTTTGTCTGTAATATGCTAGGCTGACCCTGATGTCAGAGACAGAGCGAGCGAGGTAACGGGAGAGAAAGAGGGAGAAAGACCGTGAAAGACCGTGTTTGTTGTGTCTTTCCAGCTGAAGTTAGTTTATAGGGCTGTTATGCTATTTGCTGACTGGGATAGATATTCACAGTATTTTATGCAAAAGCTTGGAAAATGTGCTCTTTTTTTGTTTTTTTCTTCTTTTTTTTAAGTGACTGCAAAGTCTCAAAATCCCAAAAGGTATAACCTGACACTTGATGTTGAACGTTATTATGAAATAAATGACAGGTTTAACAATACAGAACATAATTTGAAAGCACAAGCACTTTTCACCACCTTTGTAGCGGAAAGAAAGAAAGAAAGAAAGAAAAAAAACAAAAAAAAAGGTCTGGCTTATTAGATTTAATACCAGAGCATGTAAGTGATACAAGTATCACAGCATTTAAGAATGAACTGTAAGAACTTGCCCTCAGACCACCCACACTCTCCTCAGTGTCAAGCCTCTGCATTTAACTCAAGTATCTCCTTAACTCACCCCTCTATAATTTCCCATCCCAGTATTATCACAATTACCCCGTGAGCCATGAGGGGAGGGAACTCCCCGTCGCTCGTGACTGTCTATGTGCCACCCGCGGGCTTGTGGTCTGGTCGGATTTGTGAAACACTGACAGACAACCCCTTCATCAAGCCTGTCAAACAAGGATGACAAATGCGTCTCCACATCCCCAAGATGCCTACAATATTTAAAGCCATGGGAGAATGGCGAAGCTGACAGAGAATAGCCCCTCCTGGCAGACGCAAAGTTCAAGCCGCGTCAGGCTGTATCATTCTCAAATTCTGAGGAGATACTGAGTTGAAACTGATGGCATGTTGACTTAATGATTCTGACAGAGCATATGTGGTGTCTCTCTCAGGTTTCTACAAGGTAGTCAAGCGAAGTCAAAATATATCTCATCGGCTTAAAGAGGGATGTGGTTGCAATGCTTCATGTTAAATACGAACACGATTATCTGTTATTGGAATGCATCTAATCAAACTCATTTTTAAATGAGAGATCTTTTAAAAAATATGTATTTTAAAGGTACTTGTCATAGCTACAGAGGTACTGATTAATGTTCACGTAACATGGAAATACACACACATGTACAACCAGACACACACACACACACACACACACACGTGCACACAGCTTTGATTGCTATCACCAAAAACAATAGCTTGGAGATACAGTCTGACTATCAGGCAATCAAACATACAGTCATTCTTCTTCCAGCTGCTACCAAGCATGTAACTATATTGCTTTGCCCGGTGCTCGGAGCCTTGTCAAAGTATGACAGAAGATCACACCTTTTTTCCCAGGGTGAGCGCTTTAATTACAGGGTGGCTTCTAGCCTTACTACATCTGTACAAATGTCAGTCCAAAGTTCACCGCTCTTTGTTGAAGAGAGTTCCTCAGTAAAACACATATATTGTGCTCATTGTTAGGCAACAGAATACTGTTATACATAGTTGCATTTGAGGTCACCCCCACCCTTCATTTGTTTTTTCTATTTATGACAAGTCATGTGTGCCGTCATTACTCACTATCACGTTTCTTTAGCAGTCCCTGGCATCTGCACTTTGATATCTAATATTTTAATTGCTGTAGGGTCATACATCTTGCTGTCCTTTGCAACAATAAATGGGTTGTGGAACAATAAGCAGGCATGCAAGTTAACCCGCCAGGTCCACAATGGACCGAAGACATTGCATCTGTGTTTTTCACATGTGAAATCATTTTGTGGACATTTAATATATTTTTATTGGAATGGTAATTTAAATAGATCAAAGTTTATTGTGATATGCGTTACATGACTTCTATTTTAATGTGTCACTCTGCAAATATTTAAGGTCTTATTAAAATATTCAGTCTAGAAAAGCAATATTCTTCAAATATCAGTTTTTTTTTTTTAAAGTATAATCCTGTAAGAGCAATTAATGTAGAGTATTAGAGTCCTCATTTTATATACAACACATAATACACAACTCCTTGTTTCAGCTTTCTGTGAAACTGCCACACTGTCGTCTTAATGAGTTTGTAGCCACAGATTAGGTGCATATTTTAATGGTAATTGTGCATGACTTTTACAGTATGTGACTTACTACCCGGCCTGTTATTCCCTTCAGCAGCACCTGTGTCTTTGTTCGTGCCCAGAGCTGCAGGTGGCAGCATAGTCTTAGAGGACATGACAGGCTAGATTCCTTCAAAGATACACATACACGCACTGACACACACACCACTTAGCCCCGTTGAGCTTTTCCCTATTCCCCTGAAGTACACACTTTGACCTTTGGATATTTGTTACCCGCAGAAAGTGACATTGGGAGTCAGCCAGTGGCTCGCCGCTTAGTTTGACTGTCTCTGTTGTAAGGGGGTATAATAATTAGCAAGTTCTCAGCCTGTGATTTTTAATGTCCCTAATTTGGCTGAGACAGAAACTGTGTTTGTGCTACGTGCTACCGCCTGCACTTCTAAAATGTTTTCCGGTGAAGACAGGTTTTGATATTTTCTTCCACACCGTTTTGCATTTCATTACCATTGCTGAGCTGATGGTGGGCTGTTTATGATTTCAAAACAGGGACAGGCGGTTGAAGTATTTTGGCTGCAGGGAAGAATGTTTTTTACACTGATTTACCAGACTTGGAAGCTTGCATCTTATTATTTGGACTATTCTTTAACCTCGGCTGTTCAATTGTGTGAGACTGGGGTGTTTACGACCTGCTTGGGCAAGGTTTCCCAGGGGTGTGAGGGACAGGAGGATAGTAGTGAGAAGGATTGTTGATAAGAATGTAACAGATAAAGAAATTACATAATACAAATATATGAATATATATATATATATATATATATATATACTGTATATATACCTCAGTCGTTATTTTGTTCATTAGTTATGGATTTATGGTTCATTGGCTTATTGTCAAGATTAGATTGTTTTTTTCATCGCAATTATTATTATTTTTAAATGGGAAATTGAGATGCAAATTACTTGTTCTATCTTGCCACTTACAAAGGAGAACTCATTTTACTGTCAGTGCTTGATTGGCTAGGAAAATATCCTGAAAAAACATTCAAGGTTCTGAGAATGCAACTGAAAATGTGAAAAATAAAAAAAATAAAACGCCCATAAAATCCCACTGAAGAGGCTTTGCTGTGATTGTCCATACCCAAAAAACCCCCCACAATATATCATCATTGATTTCTCATAAATGCAAATGGGTGAAAAATGTCTCAGTCCTGTTGCTGCATATCTCAGCCATTCACCGGGAAATGTCTCGGGTGCCGTATTCTGTCAGCTCTACTGAATAAATGCAAGTCCAAATGTCTCAAGGCTGTACATTGTCATTCATATAGAAATAATGTGATTCCTTACTGGTGGTGACCCCACATCTGGCAGAACTGTTAACCTTTTGGTTATGTGGCTTTGAGGTGAGTATTGCTCAGCCTCCCCCCCCACCCATGGCTTTCACCTCTCTGAAGCTGAAGCAGTGTTACGGTGCAGGGTGGGAGCCCTCACGCTGCTGAAAGGTGTGTGTGAGTGTGTGTGTGTGTGTGTGTGTGTGTGCGTGCGTGTGTGTGTATTAAACAGGGGGTGTTTGAGGCTGCCCATTTGGGAACAGACCCTGGGTGTTAAACATTGAAGAGCTGGAGGAGAGGACTCTGTCAGCTTGGAGGACACAGCACAGCCAGCACAGAGGTCACTGGAGCACACACACACATGCGCGCACACACGCACGCACGCCCACACACGCACACACGCGCACACATATGCTGTGTACACACACGCGAATAAATGCACTCATGCATCCAAGCATACACACTGTCACTGTCCCTCTGTCTGCTCCATAAACACACACAAGCGCTCACATAAACAGACACACACACACACACGCGGTGAGTTCAGCAGCATTGCTTTGCTCGTCTCCCCTCTCCTCCCTTATCCTGTCAAAACTCCACCGTGGGGTCAGAAAAGCAGCGGTCAGGGGGATAATAGGAAAACAGCTCAAACAGGGAACTGTTGACACATTATGAGGAAGTAAAGGATAGACACAGGAACAGAGAGAGTGAAGATCTGTTAACTATCGACACCCTTCTCTAAGAATTTGCATTTTTTTTTTTCATGCTGAATTCTCAGAATAATGACATACATTCAGATGTCAACATTCCCCTGTTTTACTTCTTTAAAAATAAAAATAAAAAGACATTATAAATCTCTTTATGTCATAATGCCATTACATTATTGCACATGTGTATCACATTATACTTTTTAAAACATTTTTATAGAAAAACAAAACATCAAACAACTCATGTAGGACAAGGTCAAAAATCCTTTGCGCTTTGTGTAAAACAGTTTGTTCCACTCCGATACAGCCAAAAGACACTCATTAACTATCCCCAACTGTTCTGATTTGCATCGTGTGAACTAGTCAATCAGTATAGCACATAAAATGAACAAATGTAACACCACCAAATTCTAGCGGTAAAAGTTGTATCAGCGCTGGAGGCAGAGAGTAATGATTGTGCTAAAACAAAACTATTGTAGACTAGGAATTTTGTTTTTGGTTTACATATGAACACACACACACACACACGCTTCCTCTCTGCATATGCGCATGTTGACTGGTCAGCTTGCGAGGGCTTAATCTGCAATCCATTACTTTTATGCCCGGTCTTTCACCTAAATGGCCTTTGCATATTCACCACGGGACCTACTAGCGCATCCTCGGGGAGAGCACACACACACACAAACACAGACCGTCAAAGGTTGGCGGAGTTAGATTTACGACCTGGGACCGTCACCTGTGACTTAGCGCCTCTGAAATTAGTCACAAATAGCATATTAGGGCAGCTAATCAGCCACGCCTGAGCACTTGGCTTTCTTTATGTGGTCATAAAGGGGAGAGTATATGGGCGCCCTCAGGCCTTGGGGTGAATGATCGTCCTGACCTCCAGTGAACCAAAAGCCACACACGGCTGGGGAGGGATGGGATGTTGGCAGGGGTGCTCCCACAAAATATGTCTTTGATACACAGAGGAAAATGACTGCGCTGCATCAGGAAGTGATTTCTTCTGGTTTCACTGCTGCTGTGTTTAACTCCAAGAAACCACATGACTAAAGCACACAAACAGAGAGGAAGGCAATTACTGAATTAAGGACACATACTGTATTGTATGCCTCTTTATTTAGTCTAAGACTTATGTATACTTTGTCTGAACCCACTCCATGGTTATGTGATGTATCAGGAAATATTATGAGTGTGTGTGTGTGTGTGTGTTTGTGTTTTAAAAAGAAGACTTGAGTGAGTCATTGTAGATGAACTTAAGAATGAAATAAAAATGTTCTCACCTCATAATACATTATTTGTGATAGTCCAAACTCCCGATGCTAATTAGACTATGATCTATAAATTAGGTATTCCTGGCCTCAGATTTGTATTACACAAGCATGTTCTATTTTGAACGCTTGACTTCAGTCTCACGGCACCTCCTCGCGCTAGTGGACTTTGTCAGACACGGTAAACCCTGGCACCGGCAAGAAACCTCACACCTTCATAAAATAGTAAAACTATCTCTTGCTCTCTGACTCAAGTCTGTCGAATGAACAGGAGAGGGCACGCAGGGTTGAGAAATGCATAAAAGAAAAGCAGATGGCAGGAATCAAGGAGGGAGGGAGAAGTATGAAGACAAGAATTGTGGAGAGACGAGGGGAGGAAATCACTCCTGTATCTCACACACTCTTCCTTACACACAGGGGGAATAGTATGTTTTCATATCAGAGCGATTGTTAGACAGTCAGATCCAATATGGTGATTCAGTAACTACTTAAACAGAGCTCAGATATTCTGCCCCTAATTGACTTGGTGTGGCCTCACTAAATCACAGTCTTTATTTAAAATAGCTCTCTGATAAAAATGACTCGCTCTCTCTCCCCCCTCGTTTCTGTCGCTCCCATCTCCCTCTCCTTTGTGATTTACCATTGAGGAGATGAATTTGAAATTTCAATCATAGAGTTGTTAAATATTGATGGGTCTTCTAAGTCGTTAACGAGGTCTCTGCAAGGACGGGGGAATCAGCCCCTCCGTCAGCTGGCCCCGGCTTTGCCGCGGCTCAGCCATCTAGAGGGATCCAGCCGGGTCAGGAGGTCACTGTACCCAACCATAATCTCCTAACTTCTATGAGATCTTTTGATGTCCCGCCAAGGCTTTCCTCTCTAACATCAGCTCTTATCATGCACTACCATATGCAAAAAAATGTCAAAAAACTTTCTAATTATGCATTATGTAGAGCAGCTTTTATTCACTGTTCGAGATGTGTCAATTATAATGGGAGCACTGCTGTGTGATTTGATATGATAATAGAAATCTTTATCTGGGTCTCCGCAGACCTCTTGTGTGTCAGGACTGATCACTGTTGAAAGGAATAAGCGCCTGCAGGCCACCGTAGAGCAAGGCAGCACTCAGATGGTTCAATATGCTACACCATAAAACCCAAGATGAGACTTCTGTTATTATTGCTGCCGCCGGAACAAACTCCTGCCATCCAATCAAACGTTATGTACTTTGAGATGTGATCATTACATCTTACAAACAATGTCCCACCAAACAAGATGTGTCTGTGCAGCGGGGTCACAATAAGGGCTTGTTTTCTTGTTGGGACTGACTTCAGACACCTAAACACTGACTGATGACGGAGGTGGAGGGTACAGTTGCATTGATCAGAATCCCTCACTGTAGTATATGTCTTTGAAGACTCTGTCTTTCATATCCTCTTTATGAATCCCAACCTAATTTGCTAATAAATGGCACACATTAAAATCCTACCTGTTATACACAACAAGAAATGTCAAAAACAGCGTACTAATTGAAAATTATTTATCAGATGCTCTTGTTACTTTCTTTCTGTTGGATTACAGCTTGAGAAATATATATTTATATCTAGTACTAAAGCTGGGAACTGGGAGTGCCGTAGATGTCAATGATGATAATGCAATAAAAAGCATTTTAGGGGTATCTCCAGTTCTGCACTTAGCCTCTTGGCAGTGGTTTGATCAAGACGGAATAAGCTTGTGACTTTTCAATTCCAGCCATAATTTGTTTCGATATTACATCTCCTAGATAGAGCAAGTGATGGAATTTTTCCTATTCGAGGCTGAGGCAGTGAGGAAGCTGACGATGTCCCATAATAGGTTATCACCAACCATATCTTTTGCAAAATAGAAACCCAACACATGTACATCTGTGGCCTGGTGTCAGAGCCTTAAATATACATCAGAAATGCATTAAATTTGCTGATTGCTATTCTTTTCCAACAGCGTGTCAAGCCCCAAATTTATTTTTGTTACGTGGCTTCCCGATTACTTTGAATTGCCAGTGGTCTCTCTTGACATTGACGGCTTTGAAGGAAGTGACAACATTAAATTTTGTTCCTGTGTGCATATATATGTGTGTGTGTGCGTATGTGACAGGACGATGTACTAGTGTTTTCTCTTAGATTGTTTGAGGTCCATCAGCCTGAGCCGAGCCCTTTCATATTGTATGTAATTTACTGGAACCACATACAGTATACGCTTCTCACAGGAAATGTAGCTGACACAAAGTAAAAGCTCCATTTGATTGTGTTTCGAAAGGAATATCCTTGTTGAATCCAGCACCCTGCTGACCCAAAATCCTACCTCTCAATCACCTGCTGTAGTGTGTGTCTCTTCCAAATTTCAGACCAGTGGGATTTCCACACAGAGCTGAACCAAGTTTCTTTCAAGTGTTGCAAATGAGTCCCATGGCTTTCGGCTTGGTTTTCACACAGTATAGTCAAAACACTACGATGATATCTGACATGATCCGGATAAGATATATGGTAAGGTACAATGCAGATGGAACAACACACACAGCATTATTAAAGAGAATGCAGGAAAGAAAGAAAAAAAGAATTATGGGAGTTTTACGCACCGAGTGCTAAGACGTGCAATTTCTCTTACACGTCAAGGTTTTGTAAGTGAAGGTAATTTGCTTTGAAACAACAAACAACCAGGTATCCTTTTATTGTTTCCTTTTGTGGAAAAGAGAGAGAAAAAAATCTTGTTGAAAGATCTGGCTTAATGAGAAGCCCATTTGGACAGAGGCATCAGGCTATTGACCTCTCTCGGGGCTGTGAGGAGTGAGCACTTTCACATGTTACTGTCTATAAATTTCAGCCGTCGACACAGCTCCCTATTTCATCAGGGGCCAGGCTGACGTGCCCTTCGGATTGATGTCCCCCCTGCCCATTTGTCTGTTTTACACTCCTTAGTGTCTTTGTGCTCCGCTAGATCTGCACCTCTTTGCCGTGATTGGGTATTGACAACAAATCAAAGGGGATAATATATGATGATGTTTGCCAGTATCCCAACAAGACAAGATAGTCGTACGGCCGGCCCGGCTGGTTTACATGTGTTTTCTCTGAATGTCAGAGAGGCTGCATATCGATTCCCCAGCGGACAAAGAGTCATTCTTCTTCTAGTGGCCAATACCTAGTTTACTTAAAAGTGTGACAATGAAGAGGGCTTCGGGCAGTGACTTTAGGATTAAGTCGTACTTGACATGCAATGAAAGACCCCCTTCTATAGAGGGGGCTCTTCATGACTTAAGTAATAGACTGGGAATGCAGTTATTGCTTAGCCTTCAGAATTCCTTTGCTTGCGAGGTAATGTGTATATCAGAAAAGTTTGTTTTCTGCCCCTCAGGCCTACTCAATAAATGAACATAACAGCAGGTCCTTCTCTCTCCCTCTCTGTCACACACACAGTCTCACACACACACGCTCGCCGAGCATCTTTGAAATGGGTTTTGTATTGATTTTTGTAACTACCCTGTTAGATGACGTTGTGCCTTAGCGTGTCATTTCTAGATGGCCCTGCCCCGAGCAGGTCATTGAGGTGCTAACTGTCATTTGGAGGGACAGAAAAGCAATCATAGCTTTTTCATTACTTACTGTTTTCCCTCCCTCCCCCTCCCCGTTTTCACTCTCTTTTTACCCCCAGTCGTGGGATCGCCTGACATATTATGGCTTCTGTGATTTAACTGCACTCTTAAATTAAGTGCTGGAATATCAAGCTGTAGCTTTAGAAAAATAAACTCTGTGTCAAGGGATCAAATACCCTGGAGGTCAAAGTCATGAACTTGTAGTGGCGCACTCATCAATTTCAAACTTGTATGGGCTTGTTCTGTTTTAGGTGTACACAGGAGGAGGAGGTTGTGCCTTGATTATGGTTGTGTGTGTGGTGTTTTCATTTCTCTCTGCAATATTACAGCGCAAAGACTCACG
Organism: Bovichtus variegatus; assembly: GCA_943593645.1. Lineage (NCBI taxonomy): Eukaryota > Metazoa > Chordata > Actinopteri > Perciformes > Bovichtidae > Bovichtus > Bovichtus variegatus. The sequence continues at coordinate 11,164,641 of CALSCE010009506.1, read as the reverse complement.
GAATTTTGGGGAATCAACACAAGCTTTTAGATTTGGAAATGTTCTGTTTCTGTTAACAGTTCTGTTTAATGAACTACAGTAACACAACTTTAATGAACTTACAGCTGTGGTACAGTATGACTGCTTTTGAATATGGTAATAGCTGTGGTTGGGTCAAATAATGTGTAACTTTGGTTCATGTTAGGCAACTGCACTGAAACAATGTGTTGGGGTTTATTTTAAGTTTACGAAATAGTTAAATGAGCAAAACCCTAACTATCCGTGGAAACTTCAAAGTTGGACAGCTCAGAGTGAACTGAGGTCAGAGTTACCCCACCCAACTGCATAATTAATTCATCATGTATTTGCTTTCCATGACAGTGTGCTTATTTTACTACATCTTGGGAAACCAGACTCATCCAGTGTGATGTGTAACACACAGCAAGCACTGCATCTTCTCAGGGGCTATGTAGGTGGTCAAGTTATTTATTTTCAGAAATGGGAGACCCTTACAGAAATCTAAAAAGTTTATGTTCTATACCGCCTATATCATCATCTTTTCATGATTTTGTATTCTAATTAAAGAACATGCATGTTGCATATTTCATTGATAAACAATCTAAATAGCAAAGATGTGTTAGCAATAGTTAAAACTGGAACAAAAATGAGCATGGTTAATGACCTACAGTAAACTTTGTATGTTGTCTCTTGATCAAAAGATGAACTGGTTTCATATAATTGATATGAACCCGCAGTCTCGTCGTATGAGATTACCCGACTCCTGCAGAGGAGTCATGATCCTTCGGCTTTCTATCACTGATGCTGAGGAGTGCTGTGTATGGGCACCATCTGCCACAGAGAAGCGGGCTGATGGAGACAATAGTCAAAGGAGGACGAGATCAAAGACAAATGATGTGTACCAGTTACTGTGAGTAGTGCTGCTGCCGCCCCTGCAGGCTCTCGTTTGGTTTTAATCAATGAGCCCGCTCAATGCCGCGGCCTTGCGCTGCCTCCCATCTCTTTATAGGGAACTTAATCACCTTGGCCATTTTGAATTCAGTGGAAGAAGGAATGAGGGTGATGTCACTGCTTCCTTGGGTTACAGTAAGAGCTTGGAAAGCTGGCCAGCGGGAAATAGTCGCAAATGACTATAGTACGAGCATCATTCATTTACTTCAGCGAGAAAGTTCATTTACTTTGAGTGTAAACGAAAAAGGACTTTCGTATTATTTATAAGATGCAGTTTTATGAGAATTTATTGCAAATACATGCACTTCTGGTTATGACTAAATATGTAAGTTATGCACTTTCACAAATGAATCAGTTCTTTCTCATTTAGAGACTGAAACGAGAGGAGTCTATAAAAAGGAAAGCCCACTAACTTCTTACCGACTTCACTCACTTGCTTCTTGCGTGGGTCACCTTCAGCTCAGCATTGCACTAATAATGACTGCAGTGTTAGGGACGCGGAACAAAGAGATTAGACCAATGTGCATCTCTCTCCGACCACCCCCCCCCCACGTCAAAATATTGTTCTTGTTATACGTTAAGTGGAAAAGAGAAATTGCACTGCCAAATTCATAATGTCATTAACAGTTAGGCATAAGGTTAGCCTTTACATCATATGCTCAATGTGACCCCATTACTCTCCATCAACTCATCCTTCCAGACATCCTAGGGAGCTGGGCTGTGGCCCTGCACACCCCCCGTAAGCTTTCCAGAAGCTGGCAAAGCTTGCCTGCTTGCCCACCCGCCCCACCTCGCCACAGGTCCCTCACACATGCACATACACACACACACAAAATCAAGAGCCAACACAAATTCTCCACTATAGACATGCGCAAGGAGGCACATATTCACATACGAGCATGAGTGTATGCATGCACGCTACGACATTAACAAAAGGTGTTACTTGGGGGAACACAAACTCGCATAAACACACACACGCGTGTGTACATGCACGCGCCCGCTCGCCACCCTGCTCGTCCATCGTGCAACTGCAAGATTGTGCTCCATTCTACTGAAGGTGTTATGGGCTGTTATCAGCAAGACCATTCCATGGATGGCTGCCCTAATTGAGAATAATGAGGGTCACATTGAACATATGGTCGCTGTTGTGTCCCCTTTCCCCCCTTCTTCTCTCCCTCTCTCTCTCTCTCTCTATCACTTTGTGTCTCTCTCTCGCTCTCCAACTCCCCCACACAAAAGGTTCAGTCAAACTTTGCCACAGCCAAGCAAAGATCTGTGTGGCAAGTGGAAAAAGAAAGGACATTGTCAAAGTTGTTTTTTTTTCTCCCTTCTGACAAGTTAATGTCCACACAGTCAGTGAGAAGGGCAGTGACCAGCCAATCAGTTGGAGGGAAAATGCTAACCCCGCTGAGACGAGCGGTGGTGGAAATACTGGCCTAAGCATTGTGCTGATATCAAGCTCCTTTGTTCTACATGCGAATACGGACATTTGCTCTTCGTTACCCTTCTGTCATTGAGAGTTAAAGAATAGAAGTGCCAGCATATTTTAACATCATACACCTCACAGACGGACGGCCACCAGTGTGCTGATAGTGATTAAGCTTGCATGTGTATAAATAATGAAAAAAAATAAAAATATTGCTGTCATTTGACCTGGTGTCAAAATGCATTCATTGCATTTTTGTAGTGTGTATGAGACAGAGCCGCAGGAAGGACATGATTCAGTGGTGGATTAAATGTGAATGTCAGTTGGAGTCGGGAACTAAGTTTACTGTTCTCAAAGCAGTTATGTGATAGGGTTGGATTTCAGAATAAATCTTAGTAGCCTGCCACTATCATGTCATGTCTTTCGTCATTCAATATGTCTGCAGAGGAGATATCTAATGTACACAGTTAAAATCTGCCCAACTTGTGTTGCACGGGTAGATTCATGTCCCGAGCTCTGAGCACTTTATCAACGCGGCCTCATGGTGAAATAGAAATCCTGGAGCTGTTCCCGGTAATAACACCGTTGCGACTACGACGAATTAATCTACAGAGACATCTCTCTTGCTTTCTTTCCACTGGTAAAATTGTCTGCCCTTTCCTCGCTCAAGGAAGAACTCTTCAAGCGCTTCATTAATTGCAACAGACACTGTGAAGTTTTATGTTTTCCAAGAAGTTGTTGGGGCTCCAGTGCTCCCTGAGAGCTGTCAGTATTTGGTCAAAATAAAGTTAGCAACTGTCAAAACAGCAGACTTGCATACCGGCATCGCAGAACACGATGAAACCATTAGATTAACATTTGCTAATGTTAAACAATTGCCTGCTTGTTTATGTGACACACCCCTGTTGCAATGTCATCTGCAGGAAGTACCTTTGCATGAAATACTGTACGTCTCTGTTTACATAGGAATCATGCTGATTGGATTTAGACGAGCTAGTAAAGACGCTTTATGAGCCCACTACCAAACTGTGAATTGATTTGCTGGCATCTCAGTTTCTTGTGTAATATCCTTAGGAGGTTGGATTTATGACTATCTGTGACCCAGTTGCATTGTCAGTGCGCTGCATAGCCCCTGGATGCAGGCGCAGGTCTCCGGTTTCATGTAGAGACAGGTGTAGTCTCGACGTCCGGTGATATGTGTAACACATGTGTGTACAGTGTAGACATATGCCTTAATGTACTGACATAGTAGAATGTTTAAGTATATAGCCCGTTCACTGACATACACGATATGTGCAACATATGTGTGTATGACATAGAAATATAGTACTTCCAGGCATGATGGAGGCTATATCACTTACTTAGTCACACACGATATGTGCAGCGTATTCGTTTGATGTATAGAAAATCCCAGCTCGTCATGTGGTGTACATTTTTAGCATGTGAATTATATACATGGAAATATGTTGATCGATCCTGTTTTTGCGAAAATATTGAATGGAATGTACTCCGATGACTAATATATTGAAGTTTGTATTTTGCTCAAGTTTACAGGACACTATTATTAGTAGTTATGTTTCAAATATTTCTCTTATTTATTTGATCCACAGTACATATTTAACTAACCTCTAGTTCATTGGTAGCTGTGTTTTTATTGTTAAAAAAAAGGAGGCTATCTACCAAGCCATAGAGCCTCTGTGTCATAAGATAAATGCCGCCACTCAATCCATAAAATATTGCTACAGTACATTAGGGCGGTATTGAGAAAATTCTGTCTTAATTTGTTTGACCGTTGAAATATAAATGTCCATACAGGCCCCCCGACCACTGCAGAAGCCAGCCGTTGACATTTCTCCACTTTGAAAACACAATGAAATCTGAATATTGCCTCGACTGAGCGGATGCCCGTAGGGAAATAATCCGGGGTCTCTGAATAGTCCCTAATTGAATTGTCTTTTACTAAATAGAGTTTGCTCTAATGCATTCTCTCATCGGAGAATATGACAGCCGGTGATGCTTCTCATATCTGCCTAAAAGAGCCCCCAGATCCAAGGACCTATTAACTGTATTACCCAAACCAATATCCCTGCCTAAACCCATTACCCTGAACCCATTGTGTATTTTTGTCACTACATCTTTGCTCAAAATCCGAATCAGCCTGTGATGGATGCTTAACAAGACTACACTTTTATCACATATTCTGCTGACCTTCAACAAATTGCTTTGCAAGTTTGCTTCCAAGATTAATGTGACAGAGCTGCTTTCTTTAACGCAGGATTCAAGGTGCAGAAGGGGGGGGGCGTGTCGGCCCACTGTTTTAGTTTCTCCACGCTGGTAGGCCCTAACCTCCCTATGAACCCACGCCATTCGTCAGATGCTGTTTCTGTGAGGTAGAACGTTCATTTCAGTCATGTACTTATAGTGCTGCAACTGGAAAATCGTAAAGATAGTTTGGTCAATTAGCCAAAGTTGAAAATAAACAAATGTCCACATACTCCCTGAAGAAGAATGGAGGTTTTCCAGGCAGACCTTGACAAGGAACAGGTTAAATACCTATGTTGTTGTTTCTGGATAAGGCATGACACTTGTAAAAAGTTCATAGAAATGATAAATCTTTACACCCCACCAGCCCTCCTCCCACAGCTCCGCTCCACCCTCACATGAGCCAAACTCTCTCCAAAGGCTTAAATCATTTTGACCTGCAAAAGCACCCACACGATATGTAGCAAAACATAATGGCTATTTCTGAACAATGTAAACGCCACTGTTTAAGAAGACAGGAGGCTCATCTTTGCATAATAAGTTTAAATCATGATGTCGTCCGTGTTACTGAAGTTACACATCTGAGTCCAAAAGCTAGCCAAACAATTTCTTTATATTGGCTAAGTGACGGACGTGTGATGATGTTTTACTGTAGGACATAATGTACGATATAGCACTAGCAGCAGGCATTATAAATACATTGCACCTTTTTTTAGGATCATAGTATTTCAAAATAGTATAGATCAATATTATTACACCAAAGTACCAATGTACTGATTATTTGCCTTCGTAAAAACAGTCGTCAAGGACTTGTGGTGTCCTTTAAAGGAATATAGACGATAGCCTTTCGTCTAAATCCAGCAGGTTTCTTGCAAAAACTGCATTCCGTAAGTATCTCCTCCTTAGTTAGCTTTGGAGAGCTTTTCCTTCGCTTTATCAGTGAGGACCTGTGTCTTATCATGACTAATGCTGGAAATTCCTCCCTGAGATAAGTAAAGGAGCTTAGGATTACCCTCTTGACTGAACATTGGAAAAGAGAGGGAGAGACGGAGTATGCACTACATGTTTGTCTCTACGTGTGTGTGTGTGTGTCTGTGAGTGTGTGTGTGTGTGCGAGGGGGAAAGAGAGTGTGTCTAAGGACGAGAGAGGAAGAGAACTGAGGAGGGGATTCAGCTGGCTCCTCTGTATATTTTCTCAGTCGTGAGGCAACCTCACCATTAGTGTCAGACACTCAGATTATCCAACCAACGGAACAGGGATAAGTGGATTGATGAGGTGCTTCCTTAGTCCCCGGCTGCTACAATGGAAACCAGCCCCGTACTCCTGAAGCAGCTATTTTCCTCAAGGAAGGGCGAAAATAATGAGCTACTTAACCAGACCGTTCACTGCATTTCTGTCATATTACAGCTGGCTTGTTTGTTTATCCCAGACAGATCTATATTTCACTTTTTTTAATTGAATTACTTTGATACAGACTAAAAGCCCTCAGCCTAATAACATGCCAATTACAATGAAGACCTACTTAGAATAAATATGAATATAATTCAGCAATTTATTGCTTTAAATACAGGGTGGGCCTGGCTCCCTTGACACCCATTGATTAATAATTGGTGCGGCAGTCTTAAAGGGCAATTAAGGAGAGCAATTTCAGATCTTCACTTAGAAGTTAAAATGCCATTTGTCAGAGAAAGAGGGTACTCCTTACCTCTGTAGCTCTAGATCAACAACTAAATCAAATAGATATTCCCTGACATAATGTATGCCCACGTTTAAGACATTGGACATTATGATTTTTGAATTGATAGACCAGCATAGTCCAGTGGAAATGTTTGTGGTGGGCCCTGTGATTACCTCGTGGCAATCTATTTTGAGCACTCTGCCTGATGATGCCTATGCATTTGCATTTCTTTGTCATTTGCATGGATGTGCTCTCAAAATCCATACAGTAATAAATCCTCACATTTCTCAATTTATTAATGGAGCTGGGCTTTGCAGCTTGTCCAAATCTAGTAACATATGTTCTCTAAATATGCATTGATTTATTTTGATCTTAGATAAATTATTTTCAAAAAGGAAAGTGTGTGCTTTGGCTACTTAAGTAATGACCTGTCTACAGCAAAGTATTCATTTACTGGCTACTCATAAACATAACATATAGGTAACCATATGGACTGATTGCTGTAACTCTATTAGATGCATTGCATTTGTTTTGCATGCTCCAGCAATGCAGGATTTTTATTGAACATGGTATTTTTGGGAAATATATTAAATTGTCGAATACATGTTTGGTAAGAAGTGTTACAAATCGTGCGATTGAATGAAAAATGCTCTTCAAAAGTTTGTTTGTATGCATATGCTGTATGTACTTACAGTATGGACTCATAATGTCTATGTATTAATTAATCTGGTGGTGTCAGCCGTACATTTTAGAATCTAAAGTGCTGCTATTTTCCATTCTAAATCTAATTTAAACCTGCAATTAGGTATTTCGTGGTTTGTTGGAAAAAAAGCTTCGGTGCTAAAGACGGTGTTCCTCGTAACATGGCTTCAAGACTTTATTTTTGTAAATAACAAAATGTTTTATTATTTTATTCCAACTGATGATAAAGTAGTGCTTCATATAAAATGTGTGATTCGAAAAAAAGAAAATAACACATTGATATATCTTATCCTGTGCCTGACAGTGGATATATTAGCAAGGATTTAGGAAAGTTATGTCTTCTAAATAAAATTCAACCATTCGGAAAAATACGGTTGGCTGCTTTACACAGTGAGCATTATAAATACAAGAGTTAATCATTTTCCGCTGCAGTCTGTAGTTTGTTTAAGGCTTGCCTCATTCACAGCATGTTAAAGATAGCAGCAATAACAATTTTATTGGCTCTCAACAGTTAACAGCTCCCTTGTCCTCGAGCCATGGAGGATGAAGGAGACGAACTGTGCAAAAACTACCAAAGTGCATATAAAAGTTAACCACTTACCTTCTATAAATAGTAAACTTCTCCTGCTTTTCTCACACCGGTAGTGAACTTGGAAACCTCTAAAGTGGGTAATTTATTCTTCATGAGTTAACGGCAAAGTAAACAGCACTGCAAGCTCAATTTTGTCTTGAAAAAATAGCCCATATAAGAGAGGTTGGCCTTCATTGTGTGACTCAAGTGTAGAGTTCATGACCAAATGATTGATCTAATCAGAGAAAGGGCATTTACGGTAAACACTGCACATTTTAAGTGAAGGTTTTATATCAGCAGTGAAAATTGCCTTTATAAATAAATGAAATGGATATTGCTTCACATTTTAAAATGCAAAATCTAGAAGAACATTTGACTAGACCTCACGCTTGTAATCACAAATTGTCCATGATATGGAATGAGAGCTGTATATAAGGTCATATTGTACACTATCTACAATGCAGTGAGCTGCTGAAGGAGTTGTGCTACAATTGTTAGTGTTTTCAAGTAAAAAATTTAATGTATTTTCTAGATCATCAAAGAAGATTTGTGGAAGATCGGTGAAAAAAGCTTAATAAGCGCCAGTGTAAATGTTCTGCAATTCTGATTTATGGCATTGCAGGTGTCTGATGTCACAACATACATGTATTGTCAAAATCCTTGTACCTCAAAATCCCACTTTTCAGATAATGTTCAATTTATTTTTTCATGGTTGATCATGTTTAGACTGTTGTGTTTCATTTTGCTATACTAATTTAAAGGCCAGGAACACAGTGGGATCATATTAGGATCACTAGACAGTCAGTAAATATCAGTCTGTCTCAGTAATATTGTAGAATAAAATAAACCCGGACACAGCCATGACATAGACGGAGATACCTAACCACTTCCTTTAGCCCAACCCCAGGAGCAGTAATGGATCCCTCTCCTTGTTCCTCTGACCTTGTATTTTGACCCACTGGGCTCAGCTGTTAAACCCAACACCTATTGGATATCACACAAGTCCTTAACAACCTTCCCAAGGCCATGATCGGAGAATTATCATGCACATAACCATAATTCTGATTCCATCGTTTGGAGCAGTGTTGTGGTTTAGCAGGTGGGAGTGAGATGTTTGACCTTGTTTAAACCCATAAATCTAATCTCATCATCCATCATCCAGTCAATTATTTGTCATTTGTGTTGTGATCAACTGCTTCGGGGGATGAGTAGTGTCCCACGTGCCCCAACAGTCAATCTCAGCTTTCTCTACGGGGACTTAGTTCTTGCCCTCAGCCCAGTCAGCTTACTGTCATGAGATACACTCTTTGTCCTATACTAGAAAAGTGTACTGGACAGTGCTGCCATAATCCAGTTAGAACTGTAAACAAAGCATTATTTACTTGTTGGTCACTGTTCTTATCTGAAGTGCCTCTCCATGAGTAGATGCTTTAGTGTTTTATTAAACACACAACTCTGGAGGTTGCATGATGGACTATAAAACATGACCACTACAAATGTTACCCAATGATAAAGAGATGTACCGGATTTCATTTCACAAAACAGTTTTAATTAATACAACAACACTACAACAACTTTTACAGTTGTTGGAGTTGGAATCCCCAGCCATAGTTCAGTCAAACGGAAATCTACGTGCGTTTAAATAACAAACCCTATCATGTTTTTGAGGAGTAAGTATTTAGTGTAAATGTATGGCAACTTTTAAAAACGGTCTCTCGTAAAAGTAATTATTCCGAACATTACATTCTTCTATTTCTTTTAACAATGGAAGAGCTATTAAAATGTATCTGAATCAGACTCTGGAGGGATTATGCCAATGAAGAATTTGTCAGTTCTCCAGTTCTACAAAAACTTTTTTGTCTGCAGTCCCAGAATGATTTGCTGACATTTTAGTGAAGGGCTTTAGTGCAGTAGTTTGAAGGGCGATGGGAAACAAGGCATTAAGGAGGGAATACAAACTGAATTGTCCTAATGCTCAGGTGTAAGATAGGGTAAGTTATACAAATGCTGAAGTTGAGTTCGGGTTTCCTCTTTAATTCCTCCTTTATCTTTGTTCTGCCCGGGCTGCCTCTCAGCTTCCAGTCTGTCACAGTGAAGGGGCATAATGGGCCTGAGAAGATCAACCCATCTAAAGAGGGATTTGGAACCTTTCACCTCCGAGAAATCCAGGCTGGGGGAAGCTCTGGGGTTCATAAATGTGCAGAAGCGCACATTTTCAAGAGGTGTTAATACCCCTACCTGCTCTTGTCTTATGAAAATCTCATGAAAAGGAAGGAATAGATTCGGTTTGCTTTTTGCAATTCAAAACTATGTCCAATTCAAATAAAATTAAGTCCAACAGCGAATGACACACAGTATGCAGACTCAACAATAAGGCTAGTTTGGATCATTGGGTAACATTGCATGGCTTCTTATTAGATTACTTTTAACAAGCGTTTTATTGAATATTTTGTCAATCTAATCAGATGGGCTATGATACACTCCTTTCTTTTTCAGTCGAGTAAAATCCATAAAGCCGATAGAAAAGCTAACGGCATGAGAGCCTTAAAAACATTACTAGAATCAGATTGTAGCTGAGAACCTACATGGGGAATGATGTTATGTTATGAAGGATTGATCAGTGTGCTGCTTGAGATAATTAGCAATGATTTTTGCGCTCATGCATTGTGTGTGTTTGCGTGTGTGTTTGTGCCATTCTATCTGGCTAGCATGGATCTGTTTACCTCTTCTTAAATGCCTCATGGTGCTTGATTGAAAGTCTTTGGAAATATGTATGAGCTACTACGGTGCTTCCAGGCAGATAATATTGTTAACAATAACTTCACTTTGTGTGAATAAACGTTCCCTTTTTACGCTGTTTGTGGTTTTGAATCACTGCCACGAAGATTTATTAAATCTGATCCAACTAAGCCTTTTTTTTTTTATCATTTTAAATGTACATATATAAGCATGTGACCTCACTAATACAAACCCCTGCTTTAGATAAAGGGTAAATATACAACATGTACTCATTAATTTAGCAAAACCTTGGTGTGCTTCAGAATTCCATCCACATAGAAATTTCAGAATCTACAAAACCATGCTCTGGTGGGAATAGCACCCTATATACACAGGGTATATTTTTGTGTCTGCATTTATTTGATTAAAGCAGAAGAAGCTATGATTCTGACAATCATTAATCACTATATACTAATTACCAGAAGGTTCTTTCATGTTCAGCTCAAAGATCTTAGAAAATGAACTCCCTTGTCATTTGCTGGCATGTTCAAGGCAAGGGACAAACAAACGCTAATAACGTCTGTCCCTTTCAAAGAGGACTAGACATGTAAACACATTCCACTGCTTCCTACTAGGTGTAAGGACCATTTGGTGATATCGAGCTGTATATATTAAGGGGGGGAATATGCCTAATTATTAGGTTTCTCGTCCTCAGTCAACATGCTTTCATTATTTTCAACATGGTTTCAACTCAAAGCAAGAAATATTTTACAATTTTGGGACAAAACTGCGTATCGTGACAAGTAGTGTAAGTGTGTTAGTGACAACATAACTGATATTATGTGGCCGTCTGTAGTGAGTGAGTGGTACACATATACCTGAATAAATCTGATCTTCCTCTGTCCGATGCAATAGGCTGGGCAAATGCATTTATGAAATAAGCCCTGATTTGTTGGCTGCATTTGGCAGATAGCCAAAGGCAACAAGGCAACATAAGCAAAGGTCGTAATGTTGTTTACTGAGACTCAATCAAATAAGAAATGACAAACCACACTGTCTGATTCTAAAAATTACACTGAGCATTACTGTTAAATTGTATTTATTGTTTGTTGGAGTTCCTTCCTTGTGATTGGTACATTTTTTATTTTTTTTAAAAACCGGGATAAGTGGAGGGCAGCGAAGTGTTTGTTGATGGCCCCAAGCACATTTGTTTTCATTGATAATTTGAGGCAGATGAAGGGAATTTTGTTGGGTGAGAGGTTAATAGCGGTAGAAATACAGTAGTATACAAATTGCTGTGTATTTGTAAAAACAGTTCACAAGTCATTCATGTCATAATTTTCCCTTGTCAAAGTTGAGTCATTTCCCTCTGAGCGTTGTGAAAACATCGTGTGTTTTTGAACAGCTAACTGAGTTATGAGATACAATGTGAAGAACATGAGATTTAGCCCCGGCGCTAACGCAGTATCAGCCAGGCTTTGATACGAACAACAATAGCGGGGCCTCCACAATATCAAATTTTAGAATCAGGAGTTTATGAGCAAAGCTTTCGTGGACAAGAGGACCTGGGGGCCTTATAGCCTGAAGAAAGGCAATTACTTGTATAGGTATTATTGTGTGATGGATCCTATTTGTTGGTGACCTTAGAAACATGCAGTACAATACACAATGTCTGGGGAAGCTAGTAGACGTACTGGTGAAGCAGTGTTCCGTTTTGTGAATTTTACGAGTGCACTTTGGAAAAAATGAAAGGAAAAGCGAAAGGCAAAAAAGATCTGACTCAATAAGCAGGGATCTATAATGTGAAGTGAACAGATATGTGGGCGATTACATCCATTTTCAGTTTAACTCGGGAGACATTTTACCGTTGTTCAGAATTCTCCGCAGTTAACATGCAAATAGCACATACATAACAACAATTTCACACTGAAAAGACAGACAAAAGGAAGTTTTGTTCCCAAACAACATAATGAAATTATAGAGTGTTTAAATAATACTTGCAGTTACATACACTATTGAATATGTATACATGCATAGAGTCAGTTGTGCAGCACTACAGTATTCCCTGAATAGGAATAAAAAGTCAAAGAAATGACACCGGTGGGAGTATTTCCACCTCTCCGTAGTTAATCTGGATTATGGCCTGTATTTTATTGCAGAAGACCGAATCACTGCTTGCAAATATTCATGACATAGGTGATTCAGTTTTATTGGACCTTTACAGACTTTAATTAAAAGTAGCATTTTGGGGCAATTAAATAATCAAAAGGGTGAACACTAATACACAGGAGGTCATTTAGGTATGGAGATATCAAATGACCCAGGAAATCAATAGCCACATTTGTTTAATAATATTGCAGGAAGTTCAAGGTGGAGACGCGGAGCAGATGGAGGCAATAAGAAAGCCGAGCAACAGCTGAAACAAACGAGAGACATCTTGCCAGAGAGCTGCCGTCACTTTTCAACACATCGGATCAGGCAAGACAAGGGCAGCCTCACAGGGGGGCCTAATGCTCACTCCTCTCTTGAACCTTTCATTTCTCTTCATCACAAAGCAGGGCGCGCTGGTTTCTGTCATGCAGATGGCCGTTTATTCCACCGTAGCATTCTCCACAGCCGTTGGAAGTCAAATAAATATCAAAAAAAACAAAAAAAAAACTCGTAAGAGTTTCTGGATATAATGGATTATAATAAGCAAATAAAGTCTAGGTCTTTAGCCTAATGCTACCACTACATTATGGTATATTTGTTTAATGTCTATGAGGGTGCTGGAACCATACCATGCTTATCTACATGTGTACACCTAAATAATACTCCCTATGTTTGTCAAATAATGCACTGTAAAAAAATATCCGGTCATACATTCACAATAATAGACTTTTCTAACACAATAATTAATAATCTAGAAACTGGCCGGAGATTTTTACCAGAGCCGACAAGTACATCCTTCACTCTGTCACATGTTTTACACCACCTTTTCCCCAACCAGTCCATCCAGCCTCATCCAGAGCCATCTCTGTCATTGTACAGTATATTTAATATGTCCCAACAGAGCACCTGGGGAAGTGGCCATGCTAGCACCTGGGACACACACACACACGCACACGCACGGACACACACATGGATTCTCCCATCAGCTCTTGAGGTCCTGCTGGATAGATAGAATAACACCCTGTGGAGCTGCTCCGACACCACCTGGGTCCCCCCTCTCTCGCTCCCTCTCTTCCTGTACCATCCCTCTGCAACATGGTCGTGTCACTGCCAATCAGGCCTTCCTGTCACTGCACCGTGGTGCGCGTGTATGTAAGGCAATTGCACTGCCTCACCCCTGGAGTGGACACGGAGAGGCAGAGAGTGATGGAGGCTGCCACCTAACAGCCTCTAATAGCACCTGACACAGCGTTACACACAGCTACGATCTCTGTGCCGCCCAGCTGAGTTTGGGTTAGGACAGGCGAGGTGGGGGTGGGTTGGGGGATAACGGCGGGGGTTTGGGTGGGGTGTATGTGCCTGAGGAAAGACAGCATTGAATATGAGACCGGTAGATGTCAGAGAGTGCGCACATCTATACGGTTTATTGCTCTCCATCACTTTAATTTAATAATACAGTGGCATAAAAACGAAATAAAATAAAACTTTCACTCTGGAACACAACAGGAGTTTCCCACATTTAGGCCTCCTTTACACTACTCCCTGGTGATAGTGCTTATACAGCTTCAATGATACCCAATTCTTTCTTTAATTCCACTGGATGTTGTGTGTTCTTCACTCCTGCTACAAATCCACATTAGAGGATTAACCCTAATCCAATCCTAAACCTGAACCCTAACCCAAATAATTCATCTCATCCTGTATGACTTTTTCTGACACGTTCAAACTTTTCTCTTTTTTTTTTTTTGCTTCGTCCTCAGGATGAAACCATTCGTGCTGTACACTTCAAACGGGGGAGGATGCAGGGCTTAAGTGAAGATGATCCATGCTGCCTATTTTTCTATGCCAACTGACACTGCTGCTGACCCCCGAGCAGATGTTCCTTGTAATAATCTGCAGTTGAGAGAGGCATGCACGCCAGGTGGAGATCCCACTCCCAAACGATTTTCCCCTTATAAAACAAAAGGAGCTTTGAGGTATCGGCTTTCGGCGACACAAAGATCGGGGTGTAAGGGTCTGCAGAGGGGAGTACTTTTAATACAATTAGAGGTCTTTAGAGACAGACAGCAGGGCCAGGCAGCCAAACAGGGCACTGACTGACTGACCGACTGCCTGGCTGACTTGGCAAGACAAAGACAAGAATGTTTAGATGGGGGCGCAAACAGGCTTTTAAAATGACACAAGGTGCACTGTTGCGGCGGGTGTTGAGGTAAGAGGAAATAAAGAGGCGGAAATGAGAGAGCTGTTGGAAGATATGCCATAATATCTGTAAAACTGTCTGGATCTGGTTTTAGTTTGGGAGGGTGGTGAGGGACGGGGGGAGGCGAGGGAGAGACTCAGTAAGGCAAAGACAGGAGAGAGAGAGAGAGACTCGGGGACTGGAGCTGCCTGAGCCAAAGTCCCCTAAGCAAGGGCACAGCTCCTGTTACCGCCTGCTAATGGAGTGGGGCTATTTCAGTAGCATTGATTGACTGCTTTCTTCCTCTGAGCGAGCAACTTTCTCATATCTGGGGGAAAATGGATCATAAGCACCCCGGCAACAAGAGCAGGCTGGTGGAGAGGGGAGGATGATGTTGGTGGCACGAACGCCCCTCTGTCTTCTCCCTCTCCCTCTCTGTGTGACTGTCTGGGAGCTTGGTGGTGGAGGTGGGGCGGACGGGGGTGGGGGGGGGATGTAGGTGTACTGAGGCTGTTGTGAAATTCCTCCTCAGACCTTTAGGGGGTGCAGTCATTCCACCTTGAAACCGAACAAGCCCCCCTCTGCTTTGTCATAACTGTCAAACGCAAATCCTTCCTGGTTGATTGTTTTCATTGTGGGTAGAAGGGGTAAGGCTGACAGATTTCCTGAATAAGAAATGGGACAGGATATGAGAATTTATCTGACAGGTATACACGGCTGATTTGATACCAATGTGGAGCTGGATTAGCAGGTCACAGCCAGTTTTGGTAGCAAATTAATGATGGGTACTAATTAATTTGACAGGGTGGGATGAGCAAGGGCAACATCACGCACTACTTTCCTGCTGCTGATGAAAGGATGGCCACTGTCATGATTAGAGTGTCTCTCAAAATGAACAAGTAGATGACATTCACAATTTGTGCTGAGCTGAAACAAGTTTATCCTCAGATTGCTTTGAAGCCAAATTTATGTTCTTCATGGGGGTTTTTTTCTGTTGAAATAAGACAACAAATGGTATTCAAATAACACTTTACATCTCATTTTTAAAAACACGCTCATTCAATTTTAAATTGAAAAAAAAAAGAACACAAAAAAAAAAAATCAAAGTCAAACCTTAAATTGGTCTTTACACAAAATAAACACACAAGCCCCAGCCCTCACTACTGTCTTTAAACATCTGCTAATCTGCTTTCATTGGCTTTTCCAGCCCGAGGCACACAGCTGAATGCGTGTGTGTGTGTGTGCGGAGATCTGTGGTGAATGCCTAATTATCTGATTATATATGTTTATTCTAATTCATCTCTCTGGAGGACTGTGCGAGGCACGGAGAAACCAGGCACCACACACACCAGCTATAAGTGGCACGAGAAACTCCCCTCACCTCTTCACTCGCTGTTTAGTCCTCCACATAACATCCGCTCGCCCATTCATAATCTGTCATTTAAGTCATAATACATGTATCTATTTCATCCGCAAACCTCTTTACTGTATAGACCCTTTGACCCTTGACGAAGCTGAATACGGAAGTTCATGATGCTTTTTATTGCAGTAAGTAAATACTATTCACGTCACATACTAAAATACTATTTAGCATGTGTTTGGCTCGATATGTATTTGATTTATATTTAAAGTGTAAGGCTGATGATTGTTCAAAACTAATTTATACTCTTTATTGACAGAAATCCTAACATTTAAGAATTAACATATTTACCAACCTATTTCACACCCTATCATGTGTAAGTTTTTATTTTTGGACAAAATTCAATCAGGACCTCTAACAGAGGGGGGAAAAAAACACAGGGAAATGTGATTACGTTTCAACAATATGAAGTGGAAACTGGGAAAAATAAACTCTCAAAAGAAAGATGCCTGCATCTGGTGGACTATATAAAAATGTGACTGAAAAGCCATCAAAAACATTTCCCTGAAGTTGAAATTGTATTTTTATAAGCTCAGACAACCACAGCAAATAGCTGTGGTGATTTTGATAAACCAGTTAGCAAGTGTGGATCAAGCCGTTCAAGATTTCAAAGGTGTGTCTTTAAATTCAGGCCTTTACCCCTTCAGAAAACTTTCTTCTTTATTTCCCCCTTCACTTTTTTTTGCTATTAGGCATTAATGTTTTCAAAAAACTATACATTTTGGTTTCAATGGCTGTGGCTTTTGAATATGGGCCCCCTCTGAATATGCGGTGTTCTTATCCTGCACATTTGAGAGGGACGTGCTTAATAGGCTTCAACTACTATTGCCTTTGATCAAGTTTAAAGAGGAGCAAAAAGGGCTCTGTAGCCAATGCTGATCCCCATGGCTTTCTTCACACCCTGTGTGCTCTTTCTCCTGTACACGCATGCACACTCGCACCCACACACACACACACACACACACACACACACACACATGCACAGCCCACCCCATCCCTGGCACAGGAGCACTCTCTCCCACACACATATAACCCCACCAACCGTGAGGCTACAAATAGCTAACCAAGGTGACTCTATCGATCTCCAAACAACAGCGAGAGAGACACACAGAAAGAGAGAGAGGGACTGTGTGAAAGAGGGAGAGAAAAGTATGTTTCTTAATGGACAGACAGTCAGTGGGTTAAGGTTTTTGTTTCCTGTTCATCACTGTTGTGAAATACAGCCGTGTAATGAAAACACTTTTTAAAATCCTCCGCCACTGTGATCAGTACGGATGTGAACAGTTGACATGTTGTCTTTATCAAAGCTTGTAGGTATTGTCCTTCGCATCCTAGAGTAAAGGGTGTAATTTGTGGCATATTTTTATATTCTTTTAAGTATAAAAACACCATAGTTTAAATTAACTGTAGATGGAGCTATTTAATGCGTTTTTCAAAAGAAAAGACATCCTCTTAAAATATTAATGTATTTATTTCCATGTTATTTATTTTACAGTCCGTTTAGCATACTTAAAAAATAATATTCTAAAATTGCTACACAGAGACAGTGAATGCAGCTGGTCATTAGCTCTGTGTTTACTTTATCTCTTTATTTATGTTCCATTGAGTTTAATGCACAATCAACATAATAAAGAAAGCACTGTCCGCCCTGACTTAATGGCCGGTTTGTCAATTTGAGTTCACATTATACGACAACCCACAGAGAAAAATACAAGACATCATGCTCATCTAGGAGTAAATCAATAGTAACCTGCTCTTCCCTGGACATACTTTAGTTTAGGTCAGCACTTGAATCTTCAAACATGTAAATTGATTGTCTGTAGGACATTGAAAATGGCTTTAATGGTCCTCTTTACAAACGTAGTTTGTATTGATTGCATTAGATTTTGAATTGCATCAAAGCAAAATATTTGTTCTCCCCCCTTTCTGGAAACGACTGATGATTTCTGGGAATATGCTGTCAAATTGTATAGCGCTGGTACTTTTATTTTAACATTGCATGTGTTAAAAAGAGATTTATTAAAATCAAATAAAGTTTACAATTCGAAGTTGTACTTTAATAAAAATGTACCACATGGCTTTGGTCATTTCCGAAGTAATATATTCAAAGAAATTTAATTTTGATGTACTTCATTATCTGTACTTTATAAATCTTGAATCTGGGTTTATGAAAGTAAATTTATGACCTAAAACCAATTAAAAAGCTTTACTTGTGCATTTGATTAATGCCTTTCCCATCTACTGTAGTTGAAAACTCCACTAAAACCTACAGATATAATATTTTCCTCTGCTGTCCAATCATTGGACTATTTTCCTTAACACTTATAAAGTTCAATCTTCATAAAAACAAATACACCGTTCCAATAGAAGACGTTTTATTTTAGTTGAAGAACAAATTATTGTTTTGCACAAGTGAATTTTTCACAAGTCAACATTTCTTTCCTGCATAAAAATAAAATAAAAGGACAGAGTTTTACCGCACCATAGTTTCATGTTCTGTGTTATGTGTTATGTGTTTGCTCTCCCTATAGTCTGCTCTCTTTCACTCACTATTTAAAGTGCTTTGGTCTACTGTACTGGTTTGTACTGATCTTTGCTGCCGTGTTGTGTGTCGCTCTTTTCTGAATCAGTCCATGAGATGGGAACAGAGGAGGAGAGACAGAGCGAAAGAAACAGAGAGCGAGTGACGGTGTGAGAGGGAGAGGGAGAGACAGGGGAAAAGCGAGTCTCCAGGGGAAGTGAATGGTTGGAATGCGCGCTGAGGCTCAGTGAATGAGCTGCACGCTGGGTTGGGGGGTACTGGAGGTATTGTGTTGAGGCAGCAGGGGTCACAGTGGCTGTGACTGACACCAAAACAACATTTCATGGCAGACGACACTGTTTAAAGGCTGTTACCCGCCGACCACACCTTGAGTATCAACAACCATTTCTTTTAATGGGGAATTCTGTGTGATTGGCTTTGCTGGTGTTTTTTTACTATGCTTTTTGCTTCAAACTAAAATAGAAAGTATGCTTGTGGGTATGGTGCTATGCCACCAGGGCAAAGATAGATACCTCTTAAAACTCTAATGTATAATTCTGAGTGAATACATCTTTGTTAAAAACACTTTTTTCTCTATTCTTGCAAAGTTGCTCTGTTGAAGATAGGAGGAGGTGGTAGCCTTTTATCCAAGTTTTTTTTTTTTTTACAAAAATAGCTTAACATATAAACTGCAAATAAGTATTATCATACATCTGTGCTGCACCCATTTTGCAGCACTCAACATCTACCATCTAAAAAAAAAAAAAGAAGAGAAAATACGTAAACAGGGCATTTCTTCTGTGTTTATTGGAAGCGTATTTTCACAGTATCAAAGATGGCAAATGCACATTTTTGTTTCGTGTGTGTGGATGTGTGGATGTGTGGTGTGCGAGCCTTTGTGCATTAATTGTATCTGGCAACATGCATGTGCATTTCACATCTATTTGCATGCATCGTCGTATGTTCACGCCACTCACTATTTAAGAGCTATCGTAATGTCGTACTTTTTTGGTAACAGGAATCGTGTTGCACTGTGATCCAGTTTTGCCGATGAGCTGACACTGGCCTAGAATTATGAATTATTATGGCCGCATTAAAACACCATTGTGTCATGCCTGTCACTTTAAAAAGTGAAGTGAACTTCGTGTTCCTAAGCAGCAGCCACGGGGCAGGACTATGGAATAGACAAGGATTCAACTGAAAACTCTAACTCTTTCTGCTCAGGCTCTCTCAGCCTCAAGTTTTCACTGCTTCCTATCCACTTATCAATTCCCTTTAAAAGCGGGCTAGCTGGCTGATAGCATAATTAGGCAGCTAACATCTCTTTTAGGAGTCTATTGAGCATTCTAATTAGCAGCAGATTAATGGGCAGTGAAGGCTCAGCTCCACACCACCAACACCAGCGACCCACTGTTACCTTCAGCTGCGCACCGCCCAGGGGCGAGGAAGAGGGGTGAAGTGGGGGTTGCAGTTCGGGAGTGTGTGTGTGTGTGTGTGTGTGTGTGTGCATGGGTTGAGGCAGTGACTGTGTGCATTTGGGGGTTGAAGGTGAATTTGGTGTGCGAGGGTTTTTGATATTGTTTTAGTAGTTGGCACAGAGAAAGAAAGGGTTTGAGGGCCTGTGTGTGAGGTGTGCAGAGTGGGGTTAGGTCAAGGATTGTGTGTGTGTCTGTGTGAATGCATGAGTGTGTGTGTGTTTTGCAGGGAGTGTACCTCCAGGTCCTATAGAGACATTGTGAGGTATTGAAAGTCTCGCCCTGGGGGTGCCTGAGCACTAATTCTAATTATCACCAGATTACAGAGATAATGGGAGACCCCGCTGTCAAGAATCTGACACCTCTCTCTCAGACTCTTTCTCTCCTGCTCTTTCTCCCTCATATGGCCATTTTACAGCCCAGCAGTCACTGGGGTTGCCTGGTAAATGCTAGAGAGAGTGTTCAGGGAGAGAATGAGGTGCAGAGAGTCGTTTTCAGAGTATTAGAGAGGGAGAGCGGGTGGGGAGATTGAAAGAGGACCAGAATTGACAGGAGGGTGAACGTGAGTGAAAAGGAGTTAAAGAGAGAGTTAGAAAGAGATAGAGAACGATTTAGTGATAAAGTGAGACTGCAAGGTGAGAGGGATAGGTAAGCGCAGTACAGACAGTTGAGGAGAAATCCCTCTCCTCTGCCTTTCTAACTTACTGTAGACACACCAGAATGCCAGCCTGCATGTCTATTTTGTGCCATCGTAGTCAACCACCAGTCTAGGTCCCTCCTGCCTCCCCTCGCTGGTTGTCTTTAACTGTGTTTTGTACTTTAAATGACCAGCCTTTTGGAGAGAACAAGGGCATTAAGCAAAGTTAGAGGAATTAAAAAACCTACAAAGTCCTTTGCATGACCTTGCCAAGTCTGCCACCAGGATGCCCATTGGCTGTTCTTTGCTGATGACATCGATGCGTCACCACTAAATCCCTGTAAACTAGGCAGCTACTGTTTTACAGTAGGAGTTTTTGAAGATGCTAAAGCTTTGGTGTTCTGGCAATAAAAACGGCGTAAGACCACTCAAATTTTTTATTTTTTTTATTTACCAATTCTGATGAGTTGTTTTTTAATAATAGTGACATAGTAGCATTTGGCTTTAGGCCAAAAAAAGTGCTTGATGGGACTGTGAGAAATCTGTAGAAAGCTACTTTAGCTTATTTAGCTATTTATAACAACATAAATAGGGGATACAGGTAAACACCCTACAAGGGCCTTTCATGTTTTTTTTTTATTTGACACACTCAAAGCTAGTATAAAACACACCACCTTCTGTAGGTTTGCAAGTACACAAAAAAAATAGCTTTTACCCACCAATGCCTTGTAGCACTATCTACCTCTTGTTTATAATGACCCTCTCTTTCATTTCCAACCAATTTTAAAAGTACACATGTCCTTCTTACAGTGGCAAAATCTTGCTCATGAGTGCGTCGCTGTCTATCCAACGTCCAACGTGGTCCTTTCACAAGTCACGGACTATCCTGGTAAAAAAGAAAATCCTCCAACATAAATTTATATTTTGTCTCCAAACACTCACTGCTATGCCTTTGAAAGGTTTCACTGAAACGTTGGTAGCTTGCTACTTTGTGGTAAAATACGTCTGTAGTCGGCTTGGGTTACTATGGTTTCCAAAATATTCTTGTTTCAAAATATTAAGAGAAACTGTTCATCCATAAGCTTGCTCTGATTACCATATATGGATAAGCAATGTAAACGAAATGCCAGTAGAGTTAATACGATTTTAATTTTTTTAATTTTTCAAAAAAATAACGATTGTAGCAAATACGGGTAGCTTTTAGGATCTTAGCTTTTGTATGCATTGAAAAAAACTGAAAATACATCACTAATAAATAACTTTGTTAAAGGTATAACACATTTAGATGGATGTGGGGTTTGTTAAGATGTTAATGTTTTGAGATGTATATGGAGAGTGTGAGGGATAAGGTCAGGGAGTCTCTCCCTATGGAACAGCAAGTGAGCTGTATCCTGTGCCAAATGGCCTACACCACACTGTTCTGCCAATCTGTTGGAGCTTGGCTCTAAAATGCACCTACGGACACCCTGAGGCCTGTGGTTGGGGTGGTTTATCATTGCTAAGTACTGCACATCAACGGACTTCAAACTTTTCCTAGGGGAGTCAGATTTTCTAAGTCCTTTAATGTATGACCCAAAACTAATATTAACTGTTTGGCAGCTATATTTAAATGTAAAAACATTTCATTGACAATTTTGTTTTGCTTTTGATTGTGAAAATTCCACATGCATTTCTACTCTTTCTGACATTATACAAGTGTCTGTTGTGTCCGTCCCACTTTCCCTGCTCTGCAAAAAAAGTATAGGACTTAAAGTGAGGGACTTCTCAAATACAATTACTGAACACATAAAGTCAAATGTCAACAGTTGTGCACTCACTTTAAATGACTGTTCATCACCCTGATGGATTTACTGGGAGGGGGAATCCTGTTTTTATTCTCATATGAATCTGTTCAGGACTCTGATGGGGGCCATAAAGAATGACATATTTATCTTCAGGCTAGGTGGTTTGACAAGGACAGCCACAGTGAGTTATTACAGCACACAGGATGGGGGCTTCAATGGAGACTTGGCTTCACTGTACTTTATCGTAGCAATACCCTGCTGTACTACATCTACATGGACAGTGCTTTAATAGGATTACAGTAATGCATGTCTGGATTTTAAATCTTAATTGTACAACACAAGCATCCAAATGTAAAAACAAAAGTTATTATTAAAATAACAGCTAAGCAAAAATTATTTACCCCAAATTATCGGTCATGCATTGCTGCGCTTTCCTTTCAGAACCATTGTGCTTTCTTGTAATACTCACTGACATCATTATCAAACTGTACACATTGCACCCTCCTCCCTCAAGGCCTTATTAATAACATGCACCATTAAGATTTATCAACCACCATTTTATTGCAACCTATGTCATAAATCCTATCCATGGTGGGGATATATAAGTGTTTATAATTTAATCTTTTATCATTATTTTCCTTACAGGGCACAGATCTGTTGTCTGACCAGCGATAAATCAGCTCTCCTTAATTAACCGAGCTGCACAACAACTACCAGTTGCATTTAGAGAATTAAATATTGACTATCTATGCATGTTATTGAAATTCCAGGTCCATTGAATTTCCAGGAAATACGGTCCACCTCCCTGTATTAGTGCAACGCCAACACAGTGCACAGTGAGATGTCTACAGATGACAGCAATCAGGCCTTGAGGAATTATACTTCCTTATTAAAATATATTAACTATGCTAATATTAATTCCCATTGGGTAAATGATAACATTGCGTCCGGCTACACAACTGTTGAATTTAATACAATTGTATTAATGGATTTTTCTATCTAATTAATGTACACATATAGTTACTGAAGTGTGAGACAAGCCTTTGCGGTATCACTTTAGTCAATTTGTGTCACTCATAATGGTAAATTACAACTTATGTGGTAGATTCTAGAGCCATTCAATACTGCAATGTGAGATCTTAAAATCAATCAATAGTTTTATCTCTTAAGAGTCAATGAAAATAACCCAGCGCGGTTTAAAATGCTAGGTTTCAGTAAGCTTGAAATACCAAACAGTCTACTTCTCAAGTACAATAGAGTATCTGTGCTGTATGGCAATCAGCATGCCTTCATTAACCATTGTACGGCCACTTGTTCTGCCATATTCCCTGTACAGTACATAAACCTATAATTGCTGTCACATAACTAAGTCTGCCTCTCACAACAGAGAAAGAGAGAGAGATGGGGAAATGGACTTTCCCAATGCTTCAGAAGAATGGTACGTTTGTCATTTATGTATATATTTCAAAGGGCTACTCCTGTAAAGCAATCCACTTGCATTCTTTCCCTCCTCGGCCTGTTCTGTGGGACCGCTGTGTTGTCTGCTGTGGCATGTGGAGCTGGAGCTGGGGAGTTAAATAGATTAATTACCTGTAAGGTCCTTTTGCGTCTTTTATTTCACAGACAGACTCACTGGGGGCTTTTGAAATGCACACACACCCCCCTATTCCTAATGACATAATCACATAATTAGGTGATTTTCAAATGGAATCGCCACATAAGTAGGGGGTTAATTTTCCTCGTGGTCTATTCATCTGATTTGCTGGTGTTTTAGGTCACTCCTACACTGTGAGTTCAGGAGGAAACTAAAGGAGGATACATGACAACCTCCAAAGGAAATACAGAAATTAGACAAAAAAGCTGCACTGAATACTAATGGAGTACACTGTGACTGCATTATTGGATATAACATTTGATGTATCAAACATTTGAGAGGTGACAATAAACATTGCCACTTTGTCAGTGTTGCATGTTTAACTTAAAAACGGATACATGTTCGGCTTGATTAAATTTCTGTGCTGCTGTTGGGGCTATCTGGATATCCGATTTCATGGAGAACAGTATCCCGGTTCAGAGTCAACCACAATCAATGGAGAGAAAGGAGGAGGTAAAGCCATGGTTTCCAGAGCAACAGCCCTCAAATAAAGATTTCCTCTTCTCTTGGAAATTCTGTGGTGACACGGCTGAAATGCTCTCCTCATTGACTCCAAACACAGGTCCAGTGCTCACAAACACTTGGGCCTGTGCAGAGCGGTCTAATATGTGATGTGAAACACGAAGGTGTCCTTTCATTCAGTCCACTGTGGGCTTTAGTGAGAACAATCAACACCTCTCCACAGCAAGAAGGCGTGAGGAGCAATTCTTTTCTCCTACCAACCACGGGAGGAGAAGAAATCAGATAATTAAATGTGAGAAACGGCGTAGAAAGAGAGAAAGGGGATGGACCTTTCTGCACGGCTACCTTTCTGAGGCTACCTGCTCAGGCGTGGAGCTAGCGAGCGAGCTAGCCATGGTGGTATATAGCAAGGGCCCTGCAGCGTGGAAACGGTAACGGAGCAGACCGTGACAAAAAGGACGGCACGGCCCCTCAATGCTCCACCTGGCAAACACAGACTGTTGTCAGGGACTGGCAAGTCAGGCATGTCCTCTTCAAGTGGCACCACGTCCGTCAGAGCCCATTCTGAATGGGCCCTCTTGCTGTTTGCGTGGCCTGAGCTCCAATGATATGCCTCACTCCCCTCTGAAACTCCATAGACTGGTTTCACTGTCACAGCAATGGAAGGAGAGGTGTTGAGCCGAGGCTATTGTTGGAGACAGATAATGGGAGAGAGAGGAAAGTGTTAAAAATGATTGTGTCTCTGTCGGGGCTCTGTGTAGAGATCTGTGGACTGAATCACATCATAATAAGGAAGTGAAGCGGAGCAGGTCTCTTTTTTATTCTCCTTCAACAAGACATGACATGGCGGCCATGTTTGGTCTCCTGGTCAAATATGTCGCCACTGTTGGATTAAGCAAGCTATTGTTGAGAAACAAAGAGGTCATCGAGAGAAAAATGAAGCCAATAGACGGGTGAGGAATGTAACAAATAAGTGTATTTCACATCAAAAAATTCAACATTATAAAAGGTGTGAAAACAAAGAGAAAATCTATCAATTGTGTACCATTAATGAGATGCAAAGTAAATAAAATAATCCAACATAGCCGTTAGAATAAAAAACTATATGCTCATAATTTATGTATGTGCTTTACTTCCAGTAGTGGCCCTACTCCTACTTTGAAAATGTATTTAAAAAAATAATAATCAATGCTAATGATCACAGTCGTAACATTGAATTCATTTAATTTATATTACAACTATGTCCACCCATTTTCTTCAATAAACAGGTTGTTCAAAGGTAAGTGATATATCAGTTTGAATTGATTATTAGTAAATGGATAGTGATGGAAAACTGCTGCTATGTGCAAACATTATTATTTCAAATGAATTGTTTTTCAGTGGCAATAAATATCCCAATATTTTTTTTCTATCGGTATGTGTGTGTGCATGTTGTACGTGTTTGTGTGCACTGTTATGTTTGCTCCTGGGTCACACATGAATATAAATACCTCTGTTAAGGGCCAGTGAGAGCAGAGCTTTCTTCACTCTATTGACTGGAAATCTAGTTGTCTCATCTCTCTAAGCAGATGTCTTTCCCCAAGCATCTGTTTGTATTAGTACTGTAATTGCTGGTGATAATAAGCCCATTGATTCAGTATCTAAGGAAATAGTCAATCAGGGCAGCTCATTCGTCTTACTTTTCCTGACAGTTTTCCCCTCTAGCTAAACAGACAGTGCCAGGGCCTGGGCTTTGTTGACTGGATTGGAAAAGCAGACTGTGGTGGGTTGGGAATGGCCGGCCTGTCGACTCTGAGTGAGTGATGGGATCGGTGCAAACACACCAGTGACCCAATGGCCCTTACAGGAGGCCCTGGGTGATAGATGTGTTGATTTGTTTATAGACGCCCAAGCCATTCTCTGTTCTTTCTCTCTGTTCTCTCTCTTAGAGTCTATCTATTTTCCGTCTCTCTATTTTTTCTGTTTTTGGTACTCTTTCTTCATACCCTTACTCTCAACCTCCTTAACTCTTACTTAAGGTGGTTTTCATGTTACCTGAACTAAGCAGCCAACCCATACATAAGTAAATAGTCTCTGATAGTGTGTTCAACAGCTGATGTTGAGACCATTAGTTATAATAAGCTACCGTATCTTTTCTGCATTCTCAATGAAATGTACTACTAGTACTTAACATTCTCTGAATTGCCATGAGCATGAGTCACAAAATATTCAAAAATTAAAGTGACATGCGACATGCAAAAACAAAACACATATATATGTGTAAACACTGCTGTATTCATGAAATCACAGAAATGATTACGACACCTTTGGCTTCTTCCTCCTCTCAACTCAGACGGCTGTTGCACATGCTCAGTAAGAAGCAGAGTGCTTCTGTTTGGAGGAATGAAGATACTCTGTACGTTCTGTCATAGAGGCAGTATTACTTTTCCATCAAACACTGATTGTTTAACTTGCAAAAACCTCTTGGGATAGGCTGTTTTTGGGTGACAACTATTCTGTTAATACATTTAAAAAAAATCTCTTAACATTCAACTTCAGAGTGAGAACACATTTGGACCACAGTCAATGTAGTCCCATTAGTTTCTCTCCATAAACCAGTAGCAATCTGAAAGGTGAGTGAATTCTAAATACCTTCACAGAGTGGAATGAGAGCAAAAGTGAACCGTGTCCTGCCTAGTTAATGATTGTCCCATTCAATGTCCAATGTGTCCGGCTCTACGACTTCAGAAGCCATAATATTGTCAGAAATAAATCACTGAGCGCCAGCCTAAACTAAATGTGTTCATTGGTTGGGGTTAAAGGGCAGAGCCACCCATTACTCTGTACTGCCAAAGGGTCATTATTGCCATGTCAATGATGTTACAAATGAGACTTTGTGATGAATCTTTTCCCAGCACTTCAAACATGCTGAGTTGAATTGGAGCTTACAAATGGGTGTAGGCTAAAGATGTAGAAATCTTGGTTGTCCAATTTAATTACACATTGTACTATCAGTTGTGTTGCTCTGGAGTCACTTTTTGAAAAGTGAATACAAGTGTGGCAAGTTTTTACCAACAAAAAACACAATTACATAAAATACTCCAGACTTTGGTTCATAGTATAATGTGTGAAGGTATTGTCTACATAGACTGAAATAGGATTAATAAAACATAAGAACATGTGACAAAAAACCTTAAATATGTCTAAATGTTTGTCCTAGTGCAAAAAAAAATCTATATTAATAATACACACACACACACACACACACACACACACACAGGAGAGGCAAGAGGAGAGAGGAGAATTCTTTACGGCCTGTCACAGTGTCAGAAGCAAGTTCACGGTGAGCGTGTCTTATTATGCACGGCATCCGAAAACTGCGGTAAATTAGCAAAACATATGGCGACTTAATGATATCAATGAAGTGGCCATGAGAGCTGCCTAGGAGCAACAAATCTGTTAGATGCGGAGTGGTGTTGCTCACCGTGCCCCACTGTTTCACTCTGACTGATAGAACAAGCCAACGCTACGACCATTTAGATCAATACTCCAGCTATTAAGATTGTAAAAAGCACATACCAGGGTTGTCAGGCTCATTATTGCAAGCAGATGGCAGCCCTTGCACTTACAATTCTAGACAAGGGAAGCAGTGACAAGACTTCAAATTAGAATCTATAATGGTAATCTATGGCCTGCTGGTGCAGTGGAGATAAAAATGCATTATACGAAAAAAGACAGTGAGTATTGGACTGAACTCTACTGAATTCAGGTACAGTACGGCTGCGGTGCGCACTTGTTCTCTGGGCTGTTAGCCTTTGCTATAGAGGTATCTAGGTATTTAAAGCTAACATAGACGCAAACATACTATGTGATCTAGGGCCTCAGTATCTTTAACACTAATTTGCATTTGAATACAAAGGCACTACAATGATAAATATATGTCTTATGAGTGCATATTTCAGGCCAGGGATTATTGTGGAAGTCTCGTGACCTGAGCAATGTTCCCCGTTGCGCTCATTATTTTAGCTTCATCCCCCTATGTTGCTCCTTTCCTGCTTCATTACTGTACAATATTCCACAGAATTCCTTTTGGAAATAAAGCTGTACTTTCTGAAACCCGGCTGCAACCAGTGAAACGGTATACTGCTGCTAATAGAATATTTCTTCTACTTTATTTCATTTATAAGAAGGAAAGCTAGTTGATGGTAAAACCTTTTTCACACTGGTTTGTTTAGTCTTGATTCTTAAGTAGACACATGTTGGTGTATGCATAGTATTAGGGATCAGACACAGCACAACCTAACCCAAAACTAACGGTTAACACAGTTTACCTGTGAGTCACGCTTAGCTAATACAGTCTTAATATTCTTTAAATAAAGATCAATCCATAGCTGTTGCCAATGTTCGCTAAAAAAAAAGACTAGAAAATGAGCTTGTTGCCCCAGAGGACTGATTGGGGAGCAGGAGGGAGGAGTCAGCTGGGGTAAACTGTTTGCTAATCATAAGAACAACTGGAACGATCCATAAAGACATTAACACTTCATTCACTCTGGACATTACCAGACATTAAGAGAAGCCTCACCAGGGCAATAACACTGTGACAAATTCAGCAACAAGAGATCAATGTAAAGGAGCACCACGGGACGCTGGGAAAGACTTTGTCACAAGGAAGCCACACTGGTTGCAACCATTAGCTTTAGCTGTTTTGGAAAAGTAATACACCTCAACATGCTAACTTCTGTCATAATGAGAGGGTAATTGTTTCACAATATGCATAAAACTAATTACAGTATGATATGTACAGTACATCCAAGCTAGATTATGTTGATGGAGCTACAAAATATATAGTTATCATATTAAATGTTGCTGGGACACTGCAGATGTGAGGGCTTATTTCAATGAACCTGTTCTAACATTGGAGGAAAATTTGCTCCAGCATCATAGTCTTAGTTTCCCTTTCAGGAGGAAGTCATGCTCTGCTGTTGTTCATCCTGCTCTCACTCTCTCCCCCCAGGACACTCCAAATAAATGGCTAAAAAGAGATCTACTTAAAGCTGTCAGAGAGTGTCGGAGCCAACAGCCGGGCCATTCCGCACGACCTACTCCCTGACCCTCTCTTTTCAGGGGTCACTTGTAGGCTGCCTCTGGTGGGAGTGCGGGGTAGTCATGCACTGAATGACAATGTATAAACATACGAGTCGCTCCGTCTCAGTTCCTCCCTTTCAAAGGCTGTTGAAGAGCAGCTTTACAAGATTGCAAGGTTTATCTTAATTTGCAAAGAATAAGTGCTTTGAAGTGAAAGTTTGGTTCATGACTGACGGTAAAATAAGGCAAAACCTTTAGAAAATGGAGAATCGAATTGTAGCGCAAAATATTTTTTTCCCCCCCGTGGCAGCTTGTAATAAAGATGAGATGTGAGCGACTTTGCACTTTACCACTCTGAAGTTTCCCAATGACATCGGTGTCCCCAAGATCTTGAAGCAATAATAGAAACACACGAGAGCAGCAACACTGCAAGACTAATGACTTGATGTGACCTGGGGTGATCTGACAAGATGTTTAAAATGCATGTTTCCTAAATCAATACAATACCGATTTTACCCATCATTAAACCAGACTCATAAAAATCCATAATTGGCAGAGATATTAGCCCATAATTACTGACCTCGTCTCATAGGAGATTTTGAAAATTCACCCAGCTAATATGGCGCAAATGATAAATTATTCCATTGCTCTGTGTTAATCACTACAGTGGAGTCATAAGGGCTCTGCCCTAAAGCTCAGTTTTAACATTAATGCCCTACCTCTCATCAATATTAATAGGTGCCTTTAGTAAGGTGTGCGTGTGTGTGTGCACGTGTCTTTAGAGGGAGAAAGGGAGAAGTGAAACGTGTACATGTAATTTTGACTCTGAAGCTGCAGGTACATGGCAAACACAGCAGTATTGCTTATATTCTCAGGAGATAGCTGAACTATTATGAGTTAAGTTACAATTCTGTCTATTGATCATAATTTAACAGTGTGTGGTGGTCAGCCTGTGCAGTTTTTACTGCTGGGGTGAATCTAAAATTGAAAACGTCTGTTTTTTTATTCGGTCTCACTTTTACTTTATTTGTCCTCTGTGTGTGTGTGTGTGTGTGTGTGTGTGTGTGTGTGTGTGTGTGTGTACATATGTTCTCAAACAGGGGCTGTTAATTACTGACTGTGACAGATGTGAGTCAGCAGTGCACAATTTCATGTAAAACTAGCATGAACATGAACCTGAGCAAACACAACAGGGGAAAAAAGGCATTGACAGAAGGAGCAGGGTAAAAAGAGAGAAAAAAAGATATAATAGGACAATAAATGATAAGATGATGAAGAAGGGAAAGGGACAAGACAAGAGATGAGGAGACGAGAGGATAAGAAAACAGCAAGAAGGGGAAGAGAAGAAGCCGGTTGGCCACTAGTGAGGGGGCCTGAGTTTGACAGATGCTTTCAGTGATGACCATCTGCCCTGAACAGCAGAGGTGCTGAACTGCAGGTTTTAAAGCTGCTCCCTTCCAACAGCTCCAAATGAAGCGGAGGAGAGGACCTCTGGACAAAAGGTTGTGCTGAGAGAGGAGCGAGGGCCACGCCACCGCTGTACAACTTTAATTTATGATGGATGAGATCGGAGGAAAGGTCAGGTGGTGATAAATATGAGAGCGTTTGTCCCGGGAGGTCATCAATTATGCCGTGGCTTCTAACTTTCGATCTTGCGGGCGAAATGGATCTCTTCTTCGTAAGAAAACTATCTCTCAGAAAATTGGAGTGTATTAATCAAATTGGCGATGAAGAGGGGATGGAGTGTGAGGGGAAACATATCAACTTAAATCTGAGCCATGATCCATATCCAAGTAGGGGGCTCAAGCCGTGTTTTTTATGCATAACTTTGTCCTCAAACAGCATTTTGCTAAGAGTTAGGATTTTTATAGTTATTTTTGATAAATATTACGAAAGTTGCAAGTTTGTATTTTGCCCAAAAACTTTGATTACAGTGTAAAAATCTCCCAAGAAGTCAATAACTTGTGAAAAACACACAAACCTGAACTGTTTATTACAGCTGGGCAATAGCAACACTTCTAAATAATAAGAAGGTAAATGGTTGAAGCTTGACAGCCTTTTTTGAGAGAAAGAAATAATTGAGTCAACCGGGCTCATGGCTGGAAAATTCTGGAAATTGTTAATTTAATAAATGTTTAATCCCCTAATTTATTAACAACAACATCCAGCAAAAAAACACACATTTCATGAGTAAAGTGTATAAAGTGTTTATACATCACTCCATGTATTCACAGCTCTTATCAGCCTTTATTTTACTGAAAACTTTCAGAGAAATAGGTTGAATTCCATCCCGTGGTAGTGAAATACAGAGCTCTCTTCTTGAAAGGGCCAAAAGGAACGACAATAAGATCACAGTGGCTGACCTTTGACCGAGGCCATCGTCCTTTTATCATCACCGTCCTTCCCCTTTTCTTCCCCTTTGGCAAAAAACTGCCGCTCCAGGAAAAGTTATTAGCCTCCCTCTATTGTTTCACAAACTCAGCCTGTTAATGTAGAAAAGATTGCGATGATTATGGGACAAACTGAAGAAAAAGAGACAAAAAGAAAGAAAAGAAAAAAAAATATATATGGGTTGATGGGTAAGGAAGTAAAAGTCCTAATTCTTTCTTCCCGGGTGGTGTATATCAAACCAGAGCTGAAGGGGTAATGGTCTTTTTATTCAGCTGACAAGAAGCCAGGATGTCGAGCCCCCTTCCAATCGATGGGTCTCCATTGTCTCCCTGCTAGCTCACATAGACAAAAAACCTTTACTTGAATTATCTACTACAGCCCCAAACAGCTGTTTTTAACACAGTTGAAAAGATAAAGAAATATATTAGTGGGGCCTCTGTAGCAGTGGTGACCCCAATGAAAATGTATTACCCTTGTGCCACCTCTAATTTCAGCCCCCAGCAGCTTTTACTAGTACTATGGGCTTTTAATTGTGGTCCCCCTTTGTGTTCTGTGCTCTAAATGAGTCATTCATTCTATTTAAATGCCCCAGCATGTGTACCATAGTGGCTATTAGAGGTGTTATGTTATTATACGTTATTAGAGGTGCTAACCAAAATTGTCAAATTCAGCCAAAAATAAAACTGTTTTAATGTGTAACTTTTTATTTTTTACCTTTTAAACAAAATACATTGTTGGCAGATGCAGGATGTCAAGTCATAACTATTTTAGTTTTTTGTTTTAAATTAAAAAAACATTTTTCTTTCATGTTGATGTGTTTAATACAGGATAATACATTTCAGTCATTATATGCTAAAAGAAAGTCAAGCCTACAATTTATATAGTTGTGTATCACAGGCAGTTTTTACCACTTCTCTTTTTGCCCTTTTTCCAAAAATAATATTGAGTAATGGATCTTAAACAACAGTATATTTCTGCTGTCACTTTTAATTGTGTTTATCTCACCTCCCCACCTGCCCATAAGTCTTTGTTTGCAGGGGGACATCTTGATTGTTAGAAGCCCTGGAAGAAAACTAACAAAAAAACAGCCATTAAATCCCGGGTCAACAGTCATATTTTGTATCTGACTTACTATTGCAATAAACATCCTCTGTGAAAACCTGAGAGACAAGTGCCACATAGAAATACCAAATAAAAGATTCACAATCTAAAAATCCTTTCGGTTGGTCATGCACTTGAACAAGGGTATGGAGTATTGGGACAGCTATTATTGTCACCCCCCCACCCCCCCCCCCAATCAGCAAAAGAAAGGGGTGGAGGGGGTGCTGGTGGTGCAGCGAGGGGCTCTATTCTTGCCTCTCTTGTCCCAGGGTATGGTGTAGGGGTCTCCTAAATGTGCCATGTCGTATTGATCCATATGATCCTTCCAAAAAAAAAAAAAAAACAGCCAGACTAGCACTTACACACCACCCCAGCTGAGTAAGGGCTATTGCTGCACTACGAAGCTAATCAATTGTCTCCGTACGGAAGGGCTTGTCTTCCGCATGACAATGTCAGTTTTTTCTCACTGCTTTATTTTCCTTTGCAAAATGCACCTTAAGGATACTCAAGGATGGGTTGGCAGATTTCGTTTTTTTTTTTATTTTTATTTCTTTTGCATTTGAGATGATGTCAAACATTCATTCACTGCAGGTGCTCAAAACAATGTTTATCCGGAAGTTTCCAGAGAGGATATCTGTATATAGGTACACTGGAGTGCCAACAGTTTACAGAATGACATAGTTCAGTGTGTTTTGTTGGAATTGTTTTACTGTTTTAAAAATAGAAATGATTGTGACATACATGGAACGCCATGTGTTTTAAGCTTAAATTATAAAAGGATTAATAAGTACAAAACATGTAAATACATATATATATATATATATATATATATATATACAATAGAAAATATAATAAAAATAAAAACACTTAGAGCAATCATTCAACTGGGAGGACTTCCCTGTTTCTGGGATAATATGTATGACTGAGAAGGATTTGTGAATGATTAGCACTTAATTTGCTGCCAGCTGTGCCTCATGAAATCAAATTAGTTGACATTTTGAACTTTAACCAAAGCCATGTACGCCCAAATTAGTGATCCAATATTCTCCCTTTTTCTGCATGCCTCATTTCCAATTGCTTCTACAGGAATCTAGCTTTGGTTTTGACAAATAAATACCACGGCTTAGCTCCCACAGCTTCCAAAACGATCAGAATTTACTACAGCTGACTCGAACAATTTTTCATCAGCAAAACTCACAATCAAAACAACTTCTGTTCTGTGTTGTGTTATTTCAGATCGTCATACAGATGAAAAAAAAGAAAAGTAAAAAAGAATCCCTGCAGAAAACCAAGCAGAGCCTGAAATAGACTTTGGTTGACCTCAAAACTTTTTACACTGTTTGTAATGTTTTGGCCCAACACGTTGGAGATACTACCAAGGGTCTGCTCACTGTGTTATCTAACAGGTTTATTTCAAGTGAGAAAACATGGTGATAGGAAATGATGAAAAAAAAAAATAAGAAGACCAGTTTTCAAAAGTACATGTCTGCTTTGGAATTGTAAGCACTTGGGTTCACGATGTCATCCTCATACTTGGACTGTGCAATTCAAGCAAAAGGGGGAGGGGGAGGAAAAAGAGTCTCACAGCACTCCGTTTTCCCTGAAAGCTAATATGTGACCCACTGATGAAAAGTTCCTCCTTCGGAATTAAGTTGAATGTCCAGCGTTATCTCTCTGTTGGAATTTCTCTTATCGCCCTGAGGGAAGTGACTGACAGATTGATGCAAGTTCTTACCTGAGCCTCTGCACGTACCCTCTATATGTATCCTGCAATGGACAGATACTGTTAGTGCACCTCGCTATTTTATACTTAGACCTCTGAAAAGCTGTTGAGAGACGGGGGTAAGAGAGATGGTCCCGGGCATCCGTGTGCTTGGGTGGGAGGGGGATTTGGTTTCAAGAGATGTGGGCCTTTGTCTGCAGACCAAAATAATATTGTTGCAGAGCACACAGCCATATTAAATGAATTAAAGTAACGTGTTTCATATTTTATTAGGGTTTTAAGTAGGGTTGTTTTGGGCTCATCGATGTTTTCATAATACATGTTAAAATACATTAGAACTAAATACACTTTTCCAATGCAAGTATTAGATTTTTAAGAAATTATGAATGTTAACAGTTCTGACTCAAAATTGTGGTTATAAATCTTGTGATAAATTGAGAAAGTGAAATGAAAATGGCATGAAAATGTGTGTTTTTTGGTAAAAAAAAATTAAAGTAAAATAAAAGGTAAAATATAAAACGTTTTTTTTATCTTGCACAAGTTGAATACTCTACTCTTGTTTAACCTCTGTTAGATGCTTTAGCATTAGCTGACTGGGATTTTTGGCTATGATTGGGGCCAGCTGAAAAGGTTTGATAATGGCTTTGATAATTAATCATTTTTCACTACTGTCTTTTACAAAACTTAACCGCAAAATCTTTAGCTGGCCATATTATGAAGATATGACCGTGGACAAATGCATAATCAACAATGTAGAAGTGCAGCATGTGCAACCTTTTCTGATAAGCAAATCAAAATTTGCGTTTCTTTTTTCTTTTTTTTAAATAACTAGCTCTTATATAATGGTAACCAGTTCCAATTTGGAACCCTGCTGACAGTGATTGTTTCCTTAGGTCGACATTTTAATATCCTCAAATGACCTTATGTCAGGAAGAGCCGCAGACAGCCACGTGGCGAACACATTCACACACAGCGAACACTGATCTGTAAATGCTTAGGAACTGGCACGAATGTCAGATTACATTAACCCATGACATGATATATACTGTATCTTGAGATAGCAGTCTTCTAAGGTATGTATTACCTATATTAAACTCTGTATCACTTTAACTGTTTGTTATACAGTATGTGTTCTGTATCCTGAGAGTTAGAAGTTAGATTTAATCTTTGACATTTAACAGCTTTAATATAACTTTAAGGGTAAAAATAGCCAGCGATAGACCTCTATGCATCAAACTATTGTGAGAGAAAGGAGATCACCCAAAAATGCTGCATTTTCAAAACTAACATACAGCAACAAGATTCACCAGCCAAAATCGCTGCTTTAAATTGATTGCTTTTATCCCCGGGTAACGGAAACTTAAGATGCCTCTGTCATCCACTTTAAGGTGCACTTGGATTGGCTGTGGGTATCGCCTGATTAGTCAGCCTGCCAGAACAGCTCCAGACAGCTTTATTCGCTGGTAGGAGTGCTGACTGCAGGCCCCTGAACCAGGACCACCAATTACTGTTTGAGAGGTTATGATCCGAGATCAGTACTTCTGTTTAAAGATGCTT
The DNA here is from genome assembly GCA_943593645.1 of Bovichtus variegatus. NCBI lineage: Eukaryota > Metazoa > Chordata > Actinopteri > Perciformes > Bovichtidae > Bovichtus > Bovichtus variegatus. The sequence goes on along the minus strand of CALSCE010009506.1, from coordinate 11,128,216 downwards.
TGGGAGTATGGAGCGTGGCAGTTAAGGTCTCCACATCCACAAATGTAACTTTCTTACCTTTTGTAGAGCTGTGAGTAGAGTTAAACTTCTGGCTTGTACATTGTGTGATCCAACCTTTTTAAGGTTGCAATAGCTGTGAAGCTTGTAGGCTGGGAGGTGGGTGTAAAGTTTTTTTTTTTTGGTAATTATAGACTTTAAGAGTGCGCAGACGTTGTGATATTCGAGAAAGCTGCATTAACAGTGATCAAAACTTGACATCCTGACAGTATATTTCAAACCAGAGTGCGGTGAGCGCTTACGATGACCTCTGACCTAACACTAGTCTGAAGAGATCAGAACAGCGGAATACATCTAAAGCTGGGGTGCTGAAGTCGAATCCCTTTTGCAGAGCTATCGGAAGGATCTGCCTCCTTCTGCATACCAAGACGGGGCTTATACCTCGCCAATAATCTGCACCTGGACAGTGTTGTTCTACTTGTGGGCTTATCGGAGAAGTCATACATTTTATCATTCGCCAGGTGCAGCCAAGACATGGTTTAAGGCAGACAAGGTCTCTTTTATCAAGAGTATATCTTAGTGTCTGATGCCAGGGATTCAGAAGGGAAATGACGGTGTTGGGACCTGGTGCAAAGGATAATATACAGTCTGGTATTTTGGTTGAGAATCAAGTCAAAGTGAACACACACTGTGCAGTTTAGCCAAAACATTTAACACTGGGGCCGCCAGGATTCCATCAACCCCTACAGCCCACGCATCATATGTACTTTTTATTGTTTGCGTTCACAAGCACATCAATAATGCATTTGTTTAAAGAAAGTACTATACATTATAGGAATCAAACAACTTATCATAGAGCTGCATAGGCAACATTTTCAATGTTCTATGCAAATTTACATTGTTAAGATTTTTTAGAATGAACATTGATTTATTTACTGCTGCTGCACATCTCCCGTCTAAATGGACCACTTGCTATACAATGCTAAAATACAACTACGCTAATATATAACGAGGTAGCCTACTTTATTATTGGCTTTGGTCAAAGTACTGTACTGTACTTGAACTGTGCATGCATGACAATAGTTTTTTCATGAGAAGCTAACCGTCGAGCCACCTCTGATGCGGTCGTATCTTCTTCAGGAGCTTTGTCATCCAGCCTTGAACTGCAGCAACTTTCTGGAGACCTAAAATAAATCCATAACGATACATCCAACGCTGAATGTCTTTCTCTGATTATTCATCAATTTTTACGTGTTGAAAACAGTCATTGTTGTTCGCGAGAAACTCCTGATGCCTCGGGTTCAGTCTGTCGACCAATAAGAAGCTGTTTTCCTGACTATATGGTAGCTCTGAGCTCAAATGCATTGCGCAATGGAATAACATGAGATAAAAAAATTACCTTTATATTGCGGCCTATATGACCACAGTGGCGGTCAGATAAATAAATCCTCAGAACTCTTGTGTGTCTTGTTTTAGGACTTTCTGGGCTTCAGAAAACAAATAACACATTTAAGAAAAGTCATGAGCTTGACATGCTTATAGCTTTTATTTAAACAGACGGTCCCACTGTTAAAGATTCTGATTCATAGATGTCAGTTTCAAGTTCCATTGTTTTCCCTTTCAAAAATAAATATCAAAAAGATGGCTAAAGAAAAAAGAGGATTTTCAGTCCAAAGGAGTCAGAGGTGACTAATAGAACTCCACATTATGGATGTGTGACAATTTGAAATAGCTGAAAGACCACACTGCCAGATCAGCTGTGGAAAATATGTGATTTTAGTTTGATTTACTGTGTCTAAAAAGAGACAAGACATCTGGGACATTAAACTGAAATGACTGCAAAGAGGAGCTATAGCACAGGAGTGGACACTGAGGCTAATTATATAATTTCTTTCTTATTTCCTCAAGAGTCTGTCAAAAACTCTTCAATAGATCATAAAAGCGCATTATAATCCAAGTTATAGTTAAAATGAGTCTCGGATAACTGTGCGTACAACTTATTTTATATTATTTAAGGAGCATTAGATCTCTAAATACTGCTTTACAATGTAGTCCCACTTGACACATTATCTATCTTGATCATATTCACAGAACAAAGTACCAGTAACCTATATTCCAGTAAATCCAGCAGGTCTCTCATGGAAAGAAATAGAGAAGGAGAGAGGACAGAAAAGCAGAAGGAGATCCATCAGGTGATGTATTACCCTGTAGGCATTGTAATTTGTTATATAAGCTTCATGTAAGCTCAGCAGCAAGATTAAAGACCTCCAGCTCAATGTATCAGTCACCCGTCAACTGCTGGGTCAATTTCCCTTTAACCCTTGTTTTGTGGTTCATAACCCTCTTACAAATATGACACTGTCAATCAAAATGTAGTGGTGGAGCATTCGCTGCCTCGGTTTCCTCTTTAACCATGTTTGAAATCAGGTTGTCCACATTTCATCCCAAAGTAAAGAAAAAGACGCCACAATGCTTCGCTTTCTACATCTATCCATTTTTGTTTTAAGAGTATTTTTGATTTGTTATTTTCAGAATGGTACAGTGTGTGCTCAAATGTATTCCATTTAATTCTGAATCCCATGAATTAATATTGCTTTTGACATGCTGCGTGTTCTGTGCAGCAGTCGGTTATTTTCCTGGAATTTTGAAACGGGCGTCTGGAGAGGCTCACTTGTCATTAGCAGCCAACAGACATTGGACGCTTTACACATTGTGACATAAACGACTAAATGAATCAGCACATCTATTAAAGGGTGTGCTCCCTCCATGGTGCCTTGATACGATAAGCCCATATTTTGTTTTGAATCCTAATGACTGGCGTAGGTGTGCATTCATCATGGATTATTGGGGGCTTAATTTAATTGAGCTGAAGCGATCGCCTGTAAATCACATTACACTGTCATTTCTCTTTACAGCAAGGAGACAAAAGCCCCCGCTGGCTGTGACTTGACAAGACACCAAGGTGGGTGTTCCAGCAGGCAGCTACGTTCCGCCAATGGAGTAATGAGGATTAGAGCTGTGTATTTATAATTCAAAATAACGCCTTTGAATATCAATAATGGAAATGACTGTGCACACAATGAGAGCTGTTATAATGTTTGATTGTTGTCATCGGATATCTGCTCAAGCTGCTGTTGTAGCTCTTTGTCTAAATCCGGTTAGCATGGTGATAAACTGGGGTCTGATGGTGTTTACTCTGGAGTAGCAGCAGCAGCAGCAGGGCGGCTGGAGGACTGCTCTTATCGCTGTTATTGCCGCCGCTGCTTCACACAGTTGGTTAACAAACTGGCGGGGAAAATAAGAGCTGACAGTGTTCAGCCCCCTGAGGTGCCCGCAGCCTTTTTCTCTCAGCTAATGTCCATCAATATCGCTCGTTATTCAAATGAGATGAATGGGATATTGTCAGACAGCGAGAGTCAAGATGGCAGTGTTATTTTGACCTATTGTAAATGTCGCAACCTTGCCCCGGTACCTTCACTTACAGCGGTGGAGGCTGAAGGAGTGCTGCTTGGTGTAAATAATGGGCCCATGGGTGTCAGGTTTTTACAAGATGCCTCTCTATAAATCAGCTACACTTGGCCATGGGAAATTGACAGCTAGGTAATTCACAAGGAGTTTGTAAAATAGAAAATTGATAAAAGAGACTCATGTAGATCTGTTGCAACAAATATGGTGAATATTGTACTTCTCATGGACCATGTAAATGATTCATCAGTCATTGTGAAAATGATAAATAACGACACTACACATCAAACATAATCCAGACTGCACAACTTGAAGAAAAAAAAAAAAAAAACATTTAAACTCACCAAATATAGAACGCTTTGTGAAGTGAAGTCAGTGTTGTGAACTGCAAAAAGCGACACTAAAGAAACTGTGAAGAAGCAGCAGTGCACTGCAAAGGCCCTCTGTATTGAGAGGAGGAGGAGGCCAAGTGTATTGTATCCCATATCCTCCTGTTATTGCCACACAACACAAGCGGCCCCAGCCACTATGATGGAGCACCCTTCTCCTCCTGAGAAAGAATGTTTGCTTACTATTTCATCATCCCCCGGGGCCACAGGAAAATAAGCCCATCAGTTGTCATTGTGACAGGATAAAAATGGAGCCGTCATATTTCAGTAACACAATGCAGGCGAAGGGGGAGAGAGAGAGGGACAGTGAGAAAGAGCGCCATCCAGCACCATCACCCTATCCAGCAAATGAATTATGGACCAGCTTCTTTCTCACGCAAAGACTATAAGTTAATATTATCTCCTCAGGATAATTATAGCAAAGTTCAATTACTGACCCAGCATTACCGTGTGGCCTTGCACCACGGGTTCTGACACACACCCCTTTTACACATTTATCTTTTCACTCCAACACAGTAAATCTGCATGATGGCAGTGATTTATCTACTGGTGCCCGGTCCCCAGCTCCACCACCATTCTTCTTCGCATACAACGATTGGCCCGGGTCCCTTGAGTCCCCTTGAGCTTAATGTAAGCTTTTCTTTTTACACTGTGTTTTCGGACCAATTTGTGTCCCCCCTTTTGTCTTCAATGAATGGGGCAGAGGTCTGGGATTTTGAATTTACTCCACAAGATGTATGACCTGGTGATTCCTTATAAGAGGGGCCACATGAACTCCATTGCAAATCCTCAGGGTGCACCATAACAACTGAATTGTGTTGGACTACCCTGAGCTCTTAACAATAGCGCTCCCAAGCACGCATCTCTGATGTTCTGTGTGAAAACCTTGACATTGACTGCAATTGAAAGCAACACGTTGTCTTGTCAGGGTATATTGTTGGCCCTGTTAGCGTTGGGCTGTATCGGTGTTCTTCAGCACATTGCTGATGGTTAAAGGGCTCCGAGTGAGCACGGCAGAGCTCCAAGCTACCCCAGAGACATGTCCTCTAGTTCACAGGGATAAATAGTGGGACAACTAAAAGCTCCCCCCTCTAAGGACCAATAGTTGAAAATGCAAGATTTCACAAGCAACCTTATTTTTGAAAAGGCAGTTGATTGTGTTTCATTTATATTTGTATTACGTACATATGCTGAATTATTCACCCTCACAATAAGTTATGAGTATGTATTGCAGCTTGCATTTATTTCTACTGGATTGACAATTTTTCAGTGTCTCTTTTTTAGTCCTCATGCACATTTCATCCTATCACATTAAAAGCATTTTACTGAATACTTAATGTTGTGAGCTAATGTACAATTGTACTTGTTTTTTAACAATTCAAACCCCAACTCACAGACTTTGTTACCAAATAAGAACCAGCGTTAGGGATAAATGATCAGAATGACACAAGATATAGACGTCCCCTGTATGAGTCGCGACATGTTTCGAACAGCTCGGATGGTATCTTGTGTGTCGCCAGCTTTCCTATACAGCTGTACATTGGGGGGGAATTACATCTAAAAGATTAAATAGGAATATCAAATTAGGAAGCATATATTACAGAACAATATGTAAGTCAGCCATTTTTATATCACACAGACTCTTACTCCCACTGTGACATTTGATCTACAGCATATTATATCCCGTACTCAGTACCAGGCTATTTGCATAAGAATTGACTGTCTGCCTACTAAGCAATGGCCCGCTTAAAGACTCAGCTGAAAATGTGTGCGTGTCACGAATATGAACATCTAAATCAAGTCAGAGTCTAACCCTCATATTCCACAACAATTATTTGGCATCACCGTGATAGTCACATTCAAACAAATCAAATTTCATTTTTATGAGACACATGTTAAAGAGGTGTACACTTTCAGTAATTATTCTGTAAACTCGGCCCCATATTTTCATGCAAATGTATTAGATAGTGACACGTCAAATATGAAATCCAATTTGTTGGTTATGAAACACATGTAGGGAAGAAATGTGTACACTAATTATTTCTGGGGCATCCTGCACCCCCACCCCCCTCCTCCACCCATTTCACACACAAACTGAACTGGATATTACATTTGCTTAAAACTCAATCATGAAAAATGAAGACTCGATTGGAAAAATTTTAATAAAGATAAGTTGCTTCTATCATTGAATCAGGGAATGCTAATCGGCACTTTCATTCGGGTGGCGGCAGATAATGTCACCCTAGCTTGAGGCTCTTATTTTGCAATAAAGCATTTACATTCTAATGATTTTATTATAGCTTATACAGGCTGTCAGCGACAGACCAACTGAGCCGCAGCCCCTTCCTCCCAGCCTCTACCATTCAAATCGGCTGGCAAATTGTATCAGCTATCAGCTCATAGTGCTTTTATCAAGCTGGCCCAGTGGCAAGCCAGGGCCCACCACAATGAGATGTCTATTGCTTGAAGAGTCTGTATTTAATCATTTCTGCTCGCCGGTATTGTTCTGCTTACAGTGCATAAATAAGTGCTTCAAATAACCCCGGAGTGCCACTGACAATGAAACAAAGTATCTGTCTTATTTATCTTCCTTGCATTCTTCACTGCGCCCCCTTATATATATATATATATATATATATATATTCTTTTTTTTCCTATTTTCTCTTTCCACCACTGTCTTTATTTGCTCCAGGCGATGTTTCTTATTCACTCACCTATCATCTTGGAACAGTCTGAAATTACTCGCTGATGAGTAGAAAGCTTTTGAGATATAGATAAACAAAAAGCAGTTTTGACTGGCAAAAAAATCTCCACTCTCCAACTCTATTAGAAAATCATGAGGAACAAAAAATGGGATTGGACTTGGGCCAGTTCCTCTGGAAGTGAGGAATTGTTTAATCTTTCTGTTATGGAGAGATGAGAGCAAAATAGCCATATATTAGTTTACATCACTGTGCACCAAGGTCTTTATACCTAAATGACAAAATAGGTCATTTGTCAGTGCATGCCATTAGGATCCATATGCATTTTCTGATCTGCCACCCATATGGTTAAGGCCTTGCATCCACCCAAACCTATATACTACTACTTTTCCCATAAATATAGGTTGTTATAAGTTGTCTAAAAAGGATACTGATATTGATTCTGTTTTTCACTTTACGTCATGTGTAAAAACTGGACATTATGAATGAATTGACTACCGGAACTTATATTTTCACAACTTATTATGCTAAACTTGTCCTCCAAATTCAACAGACTAATTGATTCTATACCTCAGAGCAATAAATGTGTTTCATCTCATAGTGTAGAACAATGATAATTATACTACCACATTAAATAAGGACTATGCTTCAATGAAACAATTTTTTGTGGACTACTTGTGGCGCAGAAGACCAAGACAGAAACCAGATCTGTGATTCTCTAGACTCCGGGCATATTACGGTGAAGCTCTATATTGGCCATGTGTCTACGCAACCCTGGTTTACATGAAGCTCTGGTTATATAAAGTATGAAAAGCGTGAACTCTTTCTAGAGTGTAGCCAATTACAAGATGTGTGGGAATAGTCTCAGAAAACATGTCTTTTGGCTAGATTTGTACTTTATCGCTTTTTTAATGCTAAAAAGTTTATTATTGCACTTCCCATAAACTAGCAACACAACTTGGGCAAAATAATTTACGCCAATGCTGTAGTCTTAGGTGTTGGCAGAATTAGCCTAATGAGAAGTAAAAAAAATGTAAGTATTTCAAATGTTTAACTTAACTGCCGTGTTATTTTGTCTTGGGATTAACCTCTCATGTCTAATCATTGTCATACAATCATCGGTGGCAGTTTAACATTAAGGACAGTGATGACATGATGCCCTCATCCATGTCCTTCTATAGCCTTCAGGTGTTCTAATACAGCGACTGGCCACCGCTGCCTGCTCAGAGTGTACCTATACCCTCGGCAGCGTGGTATAGTATTCCAAGTTTAACAAGAGTGCTTTGAACTCACTTTGGAGTTGAATCACCTAACCCCGGGGCAGGTTTGTCACCGTAGCCTCATGTATCAAAACAAGATAGAGAATGCCTCAGAGGGACTTTGACTAATTGGGGGGGTTAAACCGCTGTTCATGAATCTCTGGCCCGATCCCCTCAAAATATAATGAATCCAGGCAGGTTTTGAAAAGCTAGGAAGCATTTCTTGTGACCTTAGTTGTGAGGCGTTATTCTGGGAGACATGACCGTAAACCCATCCCTCTTCTCCTAGGGCAGTTAAATACCTGCCATTGTGCACCATTGTTCCGTTATTGCTGTTGTCCCTTTTTCTTTCAAGCTCAATTCTTTATTTTGGTGTATATTGTTACTCCAGAGGAGCTCTTTTTATCCTGAAGGCAAACATCAAACTAAGAGACAATATCAGCTCCACAAAAGACCTCCAAACTCCATTATTTTTTTTTTTTCTCCTTTTCTGCCTCAGCCTCTTTCTCCCCCTTTTTCTCGTCCAATCTTTTGGGGAGTATCACAATTCTTTTTTGAGTTTAAGAAAAGGTAATTTTTAACGTTTTGGAATCCTGCAGTTAAATGATCCCACTGAGCTCATATTTGTATGTTGGACGTAAAGATTCAACTAAGAACTGCAGCAAGTAAGTGGAATCCCACTTTTATGATTAGCTCTGACGATTAATACTGACCATGAGCTTGAGGACAATCTTTTGCAACATTGGTGAGTCCGTACACACATAAAATATGGGCTCCATTGCCACTAAAACACAGACCAGTTTCAATGGCAGCCCCGTGAATCCTACAAAAGTGGGAAATTGAATGCAGACGGTTCATGTAAAAAGGCTTCGACATTCTTTTAAGATTAAAACATTTTAACAACTGGTATAGTTGTAGATTTAAATGGCTCTTTGTGGAAGACATTTTTTTTTCTTTGCCAAGGATATTTTATTGACAAGTTTTATTTGGTAATACGTTTAAGCTGATGAAATTTGATATTATTGTACCTCAGTGCGGATTAGAAAAACTATACAAGGTCACTGTATCAATATGCTCGCAAAAAGCCGGCCTCCCATATATATTCATACCTGTGTTAACCCATATGTTTATGCACATTTAGGTTCAGAATCAATATGCATTTTCAATTTATCTGTCAGCCCACTGAGGTAACAGGTAATAAATACAGTCATAGAGTCACGATGATAAGCCAACATTTCAGATCAAGATGAGAGCTTTTTTTTAATGCTTTCGAGAAGAAAAAAAAACGTGGGGGAAATTTACATTCGGCACATCAACAGACCAATCCGCTCTCCTTTCAGTCATTGCATTATTCACTGTGTGTTCATTTCCTGTTGATCAGATTGACTGTTTGATGTACCCCCTAACTTGACACAATGATGCTGATAAAACAGTGGCAAATTTACTTATTCTGGTGACAGACAGCAATTTAGTGGGAAATGAAGTTGTCTTGACGACGATGCCATATTACATACACTCCCTGGCAAATAACCTAGTTTGAATAATCACCGCCACTGTCTGTTGAAATGATTTTTATACCCATTTAAAGGAAGCATTTGATGTGATAATACTAATTCCCTGCCTCTGAGAGGGAGGCGGTGGAAAAAGTGGAAATTATTTCAGTATTAGGGTGTCAGTCAATCCTCTACCACACCTAGCCCCCTTATTAACTGGCAATGATTGAGCTACTACATCCACTACACTGCCTTCAGTGCTTCAGTGTGCAATGCATTTGATTTCAAAAAGCTTGTGGATGCTTTAATCTCATTGTTTAGTTATTCGCTGCAGAATATTCAGTTTAGGGGAAAATGGAAAAGGCTGTTGTTTCTTTTTCCACTATATCTTTGTCTCTAGGAGCAGACAGGACCAAGTGCGAGCTGTGAACTACATCCCAACATCCCGGGCCTACAATGCAAGACGTATAGAGTACGGATGTGTATGTTTGAGTCATTTGCATTTAACAAATCGGGATACATTGAAAAAAAATAAAAAGATATGATTTTAGCTTTCACACTATATAATGCATTGCGACGCACACTACAAGCACCTTTTTCTACCGTGTCTCTTATTTGAAAGCATCAGCTGAGTTCAAAGACAAATGCCCTTGTTATCCCCCAAAATAGTCAAATTCACTGTCTGTTTTACATAGCACAATGCCCTAATACATGATTTAAGGAGCTTTCACATATCACATGCATTAGGATAATGGAAGGGAATGATAAAACTTTCAGTAGCATTAACATGTGATGCATAAAATAAAAGAATGAGAGAAAAGGTTCAAATAAGACTGTTAAAAAAAAATAAATCTGAGCTTTTGGACAGAATGTGCATGTCACAGAGGAATAGCTAGGCTGCCAATTATACATTATTCATTTGCTCATCACATTTATTCAGTTTTTCACCTAAAGTGGTAGGACATGTGGGCTGAAAAGTGTACAGTGATTTGTATCTAAAAATCTTTCTTAGAATGTTGAGGAAAAACAGTGTAAGGCCTAAAATATATCCACGTTAGCAGCATGTGTTATACTGTACAGACAACACGTTGAATCACAACAAAAATAATCTTCACTGTGACCTTTGTTCCAGTATTAGGAGTTTAATATTTGTATAAAACCAAGATTTTTTATAAAGATTTTTTTTATTCTGAATTTTATTTTGAAAACTGATTCCTAAAAGGGAAGACACTGAAATATGGATTTCAACTCATTGTTTTTCCGGTAAATGCTGCACATGACCCATACCTGGATAGATTATTTAATCTCCCAATGTATTGTGAATCAATGGCAAAAAGAGGCTGGATTTGTCTGAAATCAGTTATCTGAAATTATATTTTTAACATAGCATACATGCAAATTCAACCAGCTTTTATAGCAACTGATGAGAATATAACCAGTGTCAGTTAAGACGAAACTCCTCTGTGGGAAGCCCATATGGTGAGATCTCTACAAGCATTAGTACTTCATTTAAGGTAGTAGTTGTATCCTGAATATTGATCGGCTGTAGCTTCATTAGCTGGGAACTGACATCCCAGATTGATGTCTCTTTAAACTGGGTCCTGGTCAGGGATACCTGGGGAATCACACTATTGACTTTGGACTGTTTGTGCTGCGAGGCCTCTGGAGACTTTGTGTTAGCTTTAATGGGATCCATCAATTCAGCTTCCCTTTTAATAATTATTGTTTTACCATTCACAAGAGGCTACAGCGACTGAATTATTTTTTTTTTATTCACTGTTGCCTGGAGACAACAGAGACTCTCTTGTCTTGGTTTCTGCATAAGGAATTTACAATGTGGGGGTTGGTTTTTGTTCATTTTTCTAAGTCATGACAAGCTCCTCCTTTCAACCTGTTCTTCCAAAGAACAATACACAAGGGAATAATACAAAGAAAATATAAAATGCCTTATGAGTAATCCAGAAATCCCCTTTCAATGATTTGACATCATTAACCTGTCCATGGAAGAAAGAGAAATGGCTTTTCCCAAAGATTAGTATTGTGCAATTGAAAGAGTGTATTTCTCTGTGTGAAAGACAATTGATTTTCATACACTTGATGCCAGAATTATGTTGTTGTTCTTAACAGTGTCTTTGATTTTCCCCTGGTTTAACACACAATGACCACAGGAAGTTGAGACACATAAAAGCACAACCTTGCAGACCTTCAAGTTCACCTTGTAAGGTGGGGGAGGAGTGTGGGTTGCCTCAGATGGTTCTGAAAAGGCGTTTGGAGAGAGAGAGCGACCGAGAGAGAGAGAATACCAGAGTGATAGAACAAGGGGAAGAGAGAGAGAATTAAGTGATCTTGGTACATGATGAAAAGGAATGCTAATGTTAAGTACATTGATCAGCTGCTCAGCTACAGCCAGCCCATCCTTTGCCCCCCACGATATCAATACATTGAAAACATCATTTGTATCAGCAGTTGTTTCTTTAATTAAGATCTGGCCCAAATCTTTGGTATTGATCTGTGCCATTACCTTATCGACATTGTCTCGCCGAGCTGACTCAGTGGCTTTCTCTCTATTGAAATGACCTGGCTTAGGGGTACAAAGTGCACCACCGTATTATGTCACATAAGCAAAGCCACGTCTTTGTCTGCTGTCCAAACGAGGTATTCAAGGTAAGTGGTACAGACCAGTATTGACATCCGTTTGCGTCACTTAACAAAATTAAACATGTGGGAAAATAGCCTGCAAGACTGGAATTCTAAAGGGACTCGTCCATTTGAATCTAGCAGACAGGTGATTTGATGCTTTATAGTTTTATACTATGGTGAAGCAAGTGTCCTATTACATGGTACAAGCAAGATATATATTCTTAAATGGGACCAAAAAACAAAAAAAAATAACGGCAATGTGTGCTCTGTATATTCCTGCTCTTCACCGGTAAGTCCTCTCAGGCAGTCTTTTCCCAGGAGTCCAGTAATAATTCCCTCTGAAATAGCCTCCATTCCTCAATACAGTGTATAGTATTTACTTCATCATCATTAGGAATCTATCCCACAGTCATTACAGTGATTGATACTGCCATTGAAACCTTAAAGGCATATTTTCTATACGGAATATCTCTTTACTTGGATGTCTTTCCTGTCTAATTGAACAATGACACATTTTTATGTGCTCTGTTATCTGGGTTTTGTGGAGCTCATCCCTGCATCAGCCAACTCTCGCTTCCCTCCAGCCCCCCAACCCCCCCCTTCTTCAACCTCCCTACTTTTCTGCCTTCCTCCGAGGCATCTGCAGAGCCACATGCTGTCTCCTCCCCAATCCAGCCCCTCACATTGTATAGGAGAGGCTCCTGAATCCACAATGCCTCGCTGTGCCTCAGGTGAGGTTTCTGAAGAGCCTAACCGCCGCAGCCTCCGCCTTGCAGGCAACCGTCGACACTCAACCAGCCTGCGTCCTGCTGAATACCGGCAGTCAATCCCACTTGTCTCACCGCGTGAAGCAGTCCAGCATCCACCCACCTGATAAGATACACAACTCCCCCCCCCCCCCCCCCCTTCCCCATCCCTCTCCAAGCCCCTGAAGTGTTAAATTTGTTTCCCCCAAATCAACCCCCACCTACCGCTGCAGGAGCGCCCCGCATTACACTCCTGGAAAAACCCCCAAGAAGAGTATTTATTTATTTTTTTTTTAAGGGTGAAAGGATCGGTGGAGGCTTTGCATCTCCATGGGCATTTTGAACAACGCCTGCTTCGCTCCGATTGCAACCACCACAAACAAATCCAATAGCCACCGCTAATCTGATCATCTCATCCCCGGCACTTTTCATGCTGGGTTCCTTCCTCAGAACCCCTTGTACTAGTTCCAGTCTGGGAGTGTGTGATAAGACACTGGAAATTTAGTCATCATCTTCCGCGCAAAGAAGCTCAGAGGAGGGATTATGATATTCCTATAACCTTACATTGGATATGGACAGGGGCAGCTCCTAGTGCGGATACAATCCTGTACATAGCTGTCCGTCCAGCCCTTTTTCTCCCAGCCTCATCCGCCGCCTCTTCCCTTTTAAAAGGTTGACTTTACAAGATTAGTGCACGCTTGCCGTCATCATGTTAGCAGAGATAGCAAGGAGAAAACTCAGTGTTTACTGTTACTGTTGTTGAATACATTTTGCCACTCTGATAAGAGGCCCGATAAATATAAACTATTAATTCTATTTTTCTTGTGTATTGGTTTATAAAAAGATGTCTAAGAGTGTGTGTGAGTGAAAATGGATGAGTTAGATATGTTTATTCTTAAGAGAAGCTTAAAAGGCTTTACGATTGGCTTGCTAAGATAGAGGAGCACTTGAAAACGGAATATAAAAAAAAATCTTTGTACCAGAAGATTTTTATTTTTTACAGATTATTCCAAAATGCTTGCAACACACAACATGATGGACAAGATAAAAATCACTCTCGTTCCCCACAGACCTAATTTTGCTCAGGTTGGCACATTTAGATATATCCACCGCAAAGATGAGTACTGAGATGACTTTTTGGCATTTGTGGGTGCCAAACAAATCAAAACACCATGTTCGCATTTCGCAAGCATGTGTCTCATTTAGTTTGGCAGTTGTATGTGACTTGCTGTGTAATTATTGTGGATGTCATTCAGAATAGTTTTTGGCTGGTCAGTAGAAATGGTGTTCTGCATTCGCTACATTTTGAATATATTAAAACATATCCATATCCTTTAGTTGAACTCACAGGAGCGGCATCAATTATTCCCAGCTCTGCTCGGGAACTCATAAACTATTGGCACATGCACTCTCATTTATCCAGCTATTTAGACACAGTGGAATCAAGGACCTGTATAAAACGTGTCAGCTAAAAACACAGCAAACTGGGAAACTGGCTGGTGAAATGAAGTTGGAAGAGTAATGACATTTTCAGCCTAATTCAATGTCTACCCTGAAGCTCAGCGGTTTGTGTTCAGATGCACATTCTACATTATTTCGAAGACTAAATAAATAGACTTTGGATGATCTCCACTCTGGCCATAACCTTTACCGACACAGCAGATTTGAGAGATCATTAGTAAGGGAATGCATTGCCTTTATAGCCTTACATTACACAAAGCAAAGCCACATCTGAAAAGCCAGTCTTGATTCAAACAATGTGACTCGTGATAGTTATTAAAAGACCTCTGCCTCGGGTTTCGTGGCGAGATGGACACACTAAATGGTGTCAGAGGCAGGTAATTATGTAGCAGCCACTCTGTAGAGCAGCTCGTCACTGTCATACAGTTCACAGTTCGCTCTCTTTTTCCTGAGAAACTACTAAGCTGCATCTAATCATGAAAAGAATCCCAAGATGTATCCCAGTCCATTAGCGGAGTCACGCTTGCAGTATAACATCAGTCAAACATTATAATAGCCTGAGCACTGCTGTGTCGTATGTACAGTAAGCTCATTGTTCTGTCACATTTAAAAAGTATATATTAGACATCTCTGACAGGCGGTGTTAAATATTGATTATGATGCGTTTGAAATGTTTCGGCTGTATATTTTAACACCGCCATCCTCTTTCTCTCTCTCTCTGCTCCTCTTTGCAGTGCAGTAAGTTCACATTCTTTACCTCCTGTGATACAGACTCATTCAAAGTCAGATTAAATTAGGGCAGGGCTGTCTCGCTGAGATCCAGAGTGACAGAGATGTCCCAAGCTACAGGAAGCAGCAGTTACAGTTCCAACACCACCACCACCACCACCAACCCCCAGCCGACCCAGCCCCCGCACTTCCCACATCTCCCATCAATATTTCATTAGGTAACCTTAGAAGCAAAGTATAAGTGAACACGCACATGCGTGTGAAGAGTGCGCGCACGCACACACGAGCAGTGATTCTCAGTCCCACACACACACACACACACACATACACACACACACACACACACACACATACACGCACACACACTATTCTTTTCCCCCCTGTTACTGCTGTACAGGTTTGCTGAGTTTCTGTCTAGCCAGACATGCAAGGAAAGCTAAGCCCCCCCCCTCCCTCCTTCCTTCTCCTGCTACTCCTCTTCCACCTCCTCCTCATGGATTCATTTATCCTCATTCAGGATGACAAAAATCAATCATTTCATTCTCTCTGGATGGCTACCCATTAAGAATGAGGACAGCAACTGAAATGAAATACACATTTCCCTCAGCTGATGCCCTCCTATGATAGATTTGTGCAGCTACAAATGGGTGGAGGTAAGGTTTCTGAAGTCAAAATGGAAGTGTTTGTACTATATGTCTTCTAATCACCCTCATTGCACAGACACCACACTGTTGATAACGTTCTTATCTCAAAGCGAATGCATATAGTGAGTTGCTGACTGTAGTAAGCCAACCGTGTCATATAGAATCAGGCTATGAGTCACTTTCTCTAACGCATTTAACACCTTGTCAAAGGCCTGTGAGTCTTAGGAGGGAAACATGTGCGTTTAATATAATAAGATTCATTTGTAAGGGAATTCTGCTTTTTTTACAATAAAGACATGCAGGAATCAAGCACAGGAAGGATAACGGAGGCTGGGAGATGAGCTGAATTAGAGAAACAACTTTTGAAAGTAAATGCTGTCTGCCTCAACTGACTACACCCCCAGGATTCCCTCCCAAAAATGTTAGATTTTTTTCATTGCTGTGCATCTGTGTATCTATCAGTGCTTGGTCCGGTTTTAATGCAATTCAAATTAGGTTAATAAGTTATTTCAGATGTTCATATTAAACTTTCTTTTATAGAATGTAACTTGCCACACTAATACATATCTGCAAGTAAGATAATACTAATATATAAGATGCCACCAAGGTCTGTGCATCAGAATAAGCACACTGTTATCTCTGACTAGAGGGAAAATATGAATATAGGTTTGCTTCAGCGTTTACATTCATTTGATCCTAATTTCTGTCAGGTTAGCTTCACTTTTTTTGGTTGTCTGAAGTGTCTGTAATGTATTCTTCTGGGCAATAACTGCAAAGGCTTATCCACCACAACAATATTCCACTAAGGTGGCGATATTATTTCAATATGAATGAAAATAAGTCATATCCTTTTGACAAAGCTTTGAAAAACATGCATGGTGTACCAGCATTCAACATTGTTTATGGCTCGAACGTAAAATAGGTTTGGGATGTAGCGCTACAAATAATGTATAAATGTATTATAGTTGTCAGTGGGCTACATGAGAGATTCATTCTTAAGTTACGCTACTCTTTGTCATATTATTTTTCTGACTTTATGTATTCATAGATTCCTGATCTTCTGGGCATGGATGCATGAATTGTCAAAAGCCTAGATTAAATAGAAATGCCTATTGTTGAAATACTGATTGCATTGTGTTGTATTTGTGTATAGAAAAGATGCCTTTATGTTATTTACACCTATCATTTATTTAAAAACATAAGCACATACAGTTATTGCAATTCTGGATCTGGATGTTTTTCGGCCTCTAACACTTATGGGCGCTGGTATTCTTACTAGGCCACACCTATCATATCTTCTCCCCTTCAGACAAATATTTTCATTTATTGCAAAACACATGCACAATTCTTACAGTAGCATTTTCCACTCCTGTGTTGTTTTCTATAACGTTCATTCCTCACATTGAAAAAGGCCACTGAATTCCTCCATGTGTAATGAAACGTGTTCTGAACACACATCCTGTACGAGAAGAATAAATGACAAAAAGGGAGCCGAAAATTGGCCGGGACTCACACCTGCTTGGAATGATTAAGCTGTAGCTATTCTTTTTTCCCCTTCCAACAAATGACTGCAGTAGTCGACAAAAGGTGTTGATTCAGAGGGCAAATTAAGCCTTGAACAGGCAAGATAATGTGCCTGTGATCAATTAACACAGACACAAGGTGTACCGGTTTCACTTTGAAACTTTCAGGGCCGGCCAACGGGCCCCTTTGTGCCTTTCAGCTGAGCAGCACTAATCATTTCCGTGGCTTGCTTCTGAAGGCAGCCCTGGACTCAGAGTATGGATTTTGCCTGGGGACTATCCCCGGGCAATGAACTGACTAGTCAAACATGTTCACAGCAGCCCTAATCTTACTCTGGGACACTGACTTGACATGAAAGAATATATATCTATTTTTTCTTTTTTTCTTTTACACATTACCGTTGTTGGGTTTCTCTTCTTTTAATTGGTGCAAAATGAAGAGCGGTCTGTTCATAATTCAGTTGGGGGATGAACTCATGACCAAAAATGTGTCTGAAGTCCAGGATACAACTTGTGCATTATTCCTCTTCGTACGGCCTGCTGTAAATAGATTGAAAGGTAGTTGTGCAGCAGTTCCAGACTCCCCAGTTCACAGTAGGTTTTGATCTCAGTTTCGGTCCATGTTCTTGTGAAGGGCATCCAAAAACTTTTCAAAAGACATAGCAGTCCATCAGCAGTACTTAGCAGCGTAGTCACAAAGCTACTCCAAATATATTATACAATATTATGTTCATTAGAAGCCTTACGGAAAAAAAAATCTGTGCACTAATTATTTAAAATAATGACATATTTGCATTACTTGTAAGTTACATTACCTGTAACTATATACAAAAAAACAAACAAGGTTTCGCAGTAGAGCTGATCCGGAGTTGAGGTGCATTAGTGTATGATCTCCACAGGGTCACACATTAAACAAGATATTGAATTGAGTGTAAGCTTTACATACAGTAGGTACTGTCAGCTTACTGTCACTATGTTTCCTCACACACCAAGTGTGTAAGTATTAATCTTGTTTGAGACAGAATACGCAGGCATAACAGCCAGGCTTTGGTGGGAGGCAGATGATGATATATCTATGGAAGTGTGAAGCTGAAGTAATATGATGTACCTTATAAAAGCTGGCTCCACAGTGAGGGAGCGCCTTAATCCCCCCTCTAAACCACCCTCTCCATCTCTGAGAGGAGCTGATTTTGCTCTGCTTTGAATCCCCCCCCCTCCCTCTCCTTCTCTCTCTCTTTGGTTTGTCTCGAAGAGAGGGAGATATCTGCCGTTACTATTTTCTTTTAGATTAACTGACTGATGGGCCTCTTCAAAGCGCATCATCCACACCATATGGATCATGGCAGATACAAATCACATATAGGTGTCAGGGCAAAAGATAGTTCTCATAAAACACTGCTGTCTGACAATGTGTCAAGGTGTGGCCTTTGAAACTATTAAGAGCCTTATAAATTGAGGAATTGTAATTTGTGTGTACGATTTAACGAAGCTCGAAACATTGATGTATGTCTGGTGTGAGGACAGAGAAAGAAATTCTATCTACTTGGTTGCCATGGTAGTTAAACTAACACAAGCATTTCAGTGCATGACACATGTTCCCACAATGTAAAATGTGGTGTTACTTTTGGCTTTAACGGCCCGCTCTTGAGAGGAAAGTAAACAAACACTTGCTTCTCCTGTGAGTTCTTGTGTTAACTGCAAGCTAATGATATTATATGGAACCTATGGCCTTGGTAAAACGTATTACATATCTGGGTTTGAATGTATCATGCCATGGATTATGGTCCAGCCTCTTGAGGACCACAAACCACATTAGCTTGAATTACCAAATTTGAACTTTATGCGCAACCGCCCCACACCCACCTAGCCGGGTTTTAGCATTTTATATGTCATAATCCCCTATTCCCCACCATCATAACCCCCCTCCCTAGCCCCTCCTGTGCCGAATGACTATTAGGTTATTGAGAAATTCACCACAGATGTCATCCTTAAGATGAATGTCTCCGTTCTGATGTGTGAGGAATGGAATCCAAGCAGAGCCTGAAAGACGATAGTCAGGAAAAAAAGAAGGGAATGGTCAGCTGTGAAAACACGGGCAACGCCAGATAAGGCGCTTGTGTTCTATCCACTTCATGCACAGCCAGATCCCAAACCTGGAGGACTTTGTGGGCCCAAAAACAACTTGAGGTGCTAATTATCTGCTACCTATTGCTGCAGAAAGAGGGAGAGAGAGACACAGAAAAGGCAGAACAAGATAATGTCTATGCATATTTAAGAGTAAACAGTATTTACATTTGTGGGTTTATACTATGTGCATACAGTATAATCATTTATAATCAAAAGTCCATTGATGGAGACTTAATATGTGTTGAACATGGATTTAAAGAAATAATAACATATGAAATAATACTATTAAGTGAAGTATCTTGTTTTAGGAATATCAATTATTTCCTTGTATGTACTGTATATATTTCTTGTTTAAATTATTCTTACTTGTATGGTTGTACTTCTTCTTGAGATGTAACAGAAATGTTCAGAAAAAAATTTAATGAAATCAGTCCAATAATGTATTTTTTGTCTTCCTGTTCCATAGATGGGATTGAACAGGTTCTTCACAAATAACCCGAATCCAGGACTGTTACCTTTGCACCTTTGACGGTTTGTCAACATATTCAATCTTTCTCAACTGAATTCAACATTATTGTTAATCTTTTTCGATCTAATACATACATTTTCATTAGCAGCCCACTATTTCCCATTACAACAAAGTAAAATCAAGTAATTTTTGAACATAGAAAGAAAGCAATTCTAACAATAGTTACCTACCATTTGAAATACAAGGCGTCCAGGGTATGAAAAGGTTATAAGTGGTATTATTTATTTTATCTTTGCTCTTAGTGTGTGTGTGTGTGTATGCGTGTGTGTGTGTGTGTGTGTGTGTGTGTGTGTGTGTGTGTGTGTGTCTCCTCTGTACTCGTCAGATGGGAGTGGAGGTCAGTCCCTTTGGGCTGTTTAACAGACATCAGTTGTCCTTTCTTCTTCAGGAAATGGATGCAGCCGATTACTATCCGAGGATTCATAAATTCTTTATGGGCAAGTTGAAGTTATAGGGGCTGATGAATTCAGTCTGTGAGACGGCCCATGCCAAATGCCTTTCTCCCAACCCCGCCGTCACCCACAGTGGTTGAGATAAAGAGATGAAGGCAGAGTCTGTCTCTCTTTCTTAGTCTCCGTCCCTTTTCTCTTTTTTCTCTGTCTCATGCTCCAGTCTCCTGTCTTTCTCTTTCTCCCCATCTCTTCCTCTTATAATGTAGACTGTGTCCATTTAGCAGGACCCCTAGGAGCAAACTATGACTTGTTTTCGATGCTCTTATCCCTCTCTGAGAGTGCTGATAGAATTTTTTCTACAGAATGTACACACACTGTAAAATTGGCCTTGTTCGTCTAATGTTACAAACCTATCCATCCCAAAATGGACTTTACAAACAGATAGTAGCCTGCCTGTCCCCAAAGGCCATTATCATTCTTTCGGCTGGTTCACTCTGGGTTTACATCGGGGCTTATCTGCAAATTTGTGAACTTTTACCAAATGCAGTCTGTCCAACAGTTGACGTCCAACATCCTATTCCACATCAATCACTGTTTTAGTTTCTCCTTTCAAAGCTGTCTGAGGCCTTGATGTTTTTCTTTTGCGAATGGATATCCAGAGGCAGCCTGATGTACTGTCCTCTCTTTCTCCCCCCTCTATTTCAAAACACTTTTTTCTTGGGTTGTCTTGTGTGGGGTGCTCACTTGCTAAGCCAATCTGGCTACACCCAAGTATGCAGAGGAGTTATCCACCGGTTGGGGCTGTTTATATAAATGAGGACAGTGTGACACCCCAGGGTGTTTCACAGTGGGTACTATTCCTTAAAAAAAAAAAGAAAATATTGAATCTGTCTGTGTCGCTTGCTCCTCAAAGTCCCTCGCCTTGTAAATAGATTTTGATGGATACGCTTTCCTCCTCGCCCTCACACTCGAAGTACAAATAATTCCACCACATAAGACCCACTACCCACTTCAGTGCAAGTGTACACAGCACATTGGCAAAAACATATACAAACATACAGAATCAAACACTGGCCACCTACTATAGTATGATCAAAATAAGTGTGGGAACAAAAGTTAGTCAGAGGAGCCTCTGCCTTGTACACTCAAACAAAGATGTATGGATTTTGAATTGGACAGCCTTTAACCGGGAGAGTGGGAAGTGTAGTCTTTGATGTGAGCTTCCCGCTGGGCAAAGGTTTGTGCACGTAAACAATCTGACTGGATCATTTGTAGGGTGTCACTTATGCATTTGTTGCTTGGACAAAAACAAACACCTCCAATGGAGCTTTTTCATCACAGAAACAGAATCTCAGCTGGATGAGTGAAGCGTGGTCACTGCAGACAGAAGAGTCCATTTCATGACATTAAATACACTGAAGCATATATTTCTCATTGGAATTCCAATTGAAAGACAATCTTTTAACTTACAATGTTTTTGATTTTGGCTTGGTTTGACTGTCGGTTTGTTTGTCTGTCTGTTTGACTGTTGGCAGGATTACGGGAAAAAGACTGCCCTGATCTTCATGAAACTTGGTGGAAGAGTGTAGCACGGGCCAAGAAAGAATCCATTAAAACTTGGAGCAGATCCGAATCACAGGGCGGATACACAAGTTATGTTTCACTTTTGTTAACATTGCGAGATGGGGCATTTGTTCTACATGTCGGAATAATGGAAACAAGGAGTTCCTGACTGAGAAAATGTTCGTCAAGTCAGGAAAACAACTCTGAAACAGATATAAAAGTGTTGTTCAAATGCTCTGAGCAATAAAATACAGCACAATTTCCCATTTTGCATCCATGTTATTTCCACAGTAGCACCTAAAGTTAATGAACACGCTGAAGTCGGTAGAACAACTTCCCAACTCGGGAAATGGGACCATGGCACCCGAGTGCCGTTCTAGTCTCTGTTTGTATTTCATGTCACTTGCCAATATCACTTGAAATACACAAAAACATTTTATGCACACGAGTTTGGTCTGTACATATTTTTTTTTCCAACTTAAGAATGACTTTTGATCCTCTTTGAAGCTTCAGGCCCCCCCCCACCCCACCCCAACATGGTGCTCTAACAGGATCTTATCTAATAAATAATACTTGTTTTGATCTGAGATTAAAAAGGGTGCTGATGTGGAAACCAGCATTTCATGAGAAAAGGTGTTGAAATAACAGTCTACACAGAGACCCTCTTTACACCCGCTGCTCTAATGCCGAGCAAGAGAGAGGAACAACCCTGCTTGATCTGGCCATGTGTGATGACTGTTGGAGGTCAGACAGGTTAAATGGTATTTGATTAAAATCAGTAGATGGCCAACTCTGTCTCTCTCTTTCTCTCTTTCACACATGTACACTCACAGACACACACACACACACACACACACACACACACGTGCGCACATACAGAGAGATACACAAACAGACCCTCCAGTCTGGCCTGCTGGGAATAGGGAGAAGAAAATAGCCTTCATTCTGCTCCTCTCTCTGAGGTTGTTGTGGTTATGGAGGGGGTTTGGAGGAGGAGTGGGCTTTTGGGGTGGGGGTGGGTGGAGAAGTCGACCTGTATGTTTGGCTGGCAAAAAAAGGCTTGCCACTGTTTATCAAGCCACGGCAAATCCAATTAGCCTGTGGCCTGCCTTCCAACCCTATTAACCTGCTCAGCTGTGAGAGCACTCAACAGCTCCTGCCAATATCTCATTTCTCCCAGCCGTTGATAAGATCGGCTCAAGATATTCAGTGGGGTTCACTCCAGCTCCATCTCAGATGCTACAGCTGCCGCGGAGGCTTTAAAACCACAGCATCCGTCCTGATCTCTCCCTCTGTCTCTCCTTCTCTTGTTTTCTCAGACTCTTTCTTTCATTCTCTTCCCTTCTTGTTCTCTATCTTTCACCCCCCCCACACACACCCCTCCACCTGTCATCTCTTTCTCTTCCTGTCTTCCTTCCATTTCTCTCGCTCTTTTCCACTCACCACACCTCTTCCACCATCCCACCCTCCACCTCTCTCTTTCTCTCTCTTTCTTCCGTCATGTAGCTACACCGAGACAACAAAACAACTAGGACAGTAACTTCCAGGCCCATGGCTTGTTTCCTCCCAGACAGCGATCAGGGCGCAGGCCCCACTGTCTGACAGGAGGGGAAACTGATTTTCCTTATCATTGCCTGCCCACAAAGGGCCAGGCCAGGCCCGCGTGATTAGCATTCCTTGGTGGAGATGTGTCAGCCCTATTTCTATCACAGAGACAGATTGAGGCTTTCACTCAGACTGGCGACTGAGTGACACATGGCCCTGACCGGGGGGACAACATTGTTATTTGAGTTAAGAAATCAATTTGTATCAAATGTACACTGTAATTTATTTGTTGCCTTTGAAGGGAACCTGGCTAAGATAAATGGGAATGGACTTTTCCCCCTCTCTCCCTTACCTTGAGCCTGAGCCGATAAAGTTCTTGTGAAGCCCATGATAGTTCCTTGCGTCAGAGTAAAAAGTGACAAACATGTTTAAAGTTGTGCAGTGATCTTTAAATCTCAAAAAGAACACCTTGTCGGACATGATAGAACATTTTTACCTCTTCCCTCCCGTCTGTCAGCCGGCTCTGCTGACATACGGCTTTAGTATTTTTGCTGACATTTCGCTTTATCACATACATCTAGCGGCGAATGGAGAAGCGATATTTGTCCCTTTTTAGTACTTTTTTTTTTTCACTCGATTCACAGTGAGCATCCAAGCTCTGAGATCAAGATGGTCTTTTGGGATTAGAAGGATTAATCTTTTTTTTTCATGTCATATTTTAAAGTCTCTGAAACAATATTCATATTCTGTAAGATGCTTACTTTACAACAGAAGGAGCTCTAAAGTCCTACTGATAAAAAACCTGTTTACGCTTTCTGTACAAGTAGCATTTTAGAATTCCGACAGAATTACTATTTATCATCAAAATGAATAATTTATACTGAAGCATGTCTTCACTAAGAAAGTGTGTTTTAAAACAGATAGCCGTACATCATCATAAAAAATAAATGTCAACCTGCAACGATTAGATTTGTTGTTTATATTATTAATTATGTTTGTTTTTTATGTCATCATAGGAAATATATTTTTTCCAGTTCATGTGTACTGCTGTTAACAAAAACAAATTAACAAACAAAGACAAAATCGACTACGTCACAATAGAAACCATATTTTCAGTTACAGTGCATAGTTGTAGATTACTTGGTAAACCCAGCAGTTGCACAAATACGAGGAGAAAATCTGGTTTCATTTAGTCTGCTGCTTCCCTGCTGGCTAAATCTGAGGAACAAATGTCTTCTGCATCATCGTGCCATGAGGACTTAACACTCAATTCTTTGGGGACCACTTGGAATGGAAAACCTCTCAGCACTTCACAATTATTTTACAGATCGGTGCACATTAACTCTTGCAGGTAATTGCAGCAAGCCCGGGTCTGTGAAGGACATTAATGTGTTCTTTTGCAACATTGTTGATCATCTTTGAATTAATTGTTATACTTTTAAATCTGTATGTCGAATCTGATGGTTGGGTGGATTATGTAGAGTGGTTATTCAAATATAACATATTACATTTTCTATGTTTGAAAAGAGAGATAGTCAAATGTATCTGACAATTGTACACAGGGGTTGGCTCTTATTTCTTACACTGCGTTTGAAAACACTCAATAACCCAAGAACATTTCAAATGAAAAAAAAAAAGGAAAGAGGGAGAAAAGCAAACAAGACAGCAAATATGTTTAATTGCTAAAACTTTAGGACTATATTTTACTTCCATAAAATAATAAAAAAAAAACATTATTCATGTCATCCATTTGGGAGGAATAAACTCAATGTCCTTTCCACATCTGAGCATGTGAATTATGAAGAATAGCAGACTATCCCATTAACATCAAGAGGGAATTTAGCATTTCTCAGAAACTGGAGTAAGAGGAAAAAAGCAGGTGGCTATCTCTACACATCAAACATATATTAAGCCTCCAGGTTGACCCAGCATTGCTTCTTAGTTTGGGTTTTTCAGAGGGCCGCAAAGCAGAGCCTGTCCTGAATTTCAGTACAAAATTTAGATATGCAAATGTCCTCAAAGGATCCACGATTGAAAAAGGATGCCACATTGCCTCAAAGCCACATACTCTAAAGCTAAACAAGATTAGGAAAATTGAATCATTTCAAAAGCTGTGGGCAGAATGTAAACTGGTTAGCATTCTAATCCTCTGGGCCAGGTGACTGGCTCAGCATGTGTACAAACATACTGTATGAAGAACAAATGAGATGAGAGTCTGCAACTGTACATTTGCTCATTTGAATGAAATAATACCTGAGCGCTTTCCTACCTGAGAAATACATTTATTTACCTGCTTTGTATCAGACGTCCTCAGTAGGCTTCTGGCCACAAATATTATTATAATTCTGGCCTAATTTCCATCCTGGCGTTCTATTGCCATATGTTTGCCTGGGGAAGGTTTTGTTTGCTTTCCTGCATTTTCAATAGAGGGAACACAGTCCCTCTCTTTTTTTTCTTTTCCTTTTTTACACAGAAACTGCAGAAAATAATTCTGTATTTATAGATACAATAACAATATTTTCTCTATATATTTTTTGATTTAAAGTGTTGGATTGTGGGTCTTTATGTGTGCAGTTTACCAGAGGTTAAAAAAAAAAAAAAAAAGAAGATTTAGTTACCTATCAACTTACAAATAGGTGAAATTGATAGCGATGGTGATTATGGGAAACGAGATAAATACACATGTCCAGATATAACCACCACGTGGTGGTTGTGGTAAGTTTTGTGCTTGAATGGATGTTACACTGACATTTCTTTGCCAAGAGGATGAGATTTGCAAAGGTCATTCAAACAAGAACTGACCTCTTGACCCCTGAAAACTGATAAGTAAACAAGTGACTCGCTAATAAAGTGTCACATTTCAACTGTTTATTTTCACAGAGGCCAACATTCTGCAAGGAGAATAGCTTAGCATTAGTTTAACTGTATAGGCAACAGCTTGGGTAACATGTTACCATGCAGAGGGCATCTTTAAAGCGCTTTGATAGCTTGGATGTATACAGTCTTATCGGTTGTACTCTGGCTGACCTTTATGCTACGTTCTCAAGGCTCCACTCTATATTTGTCATATCAACAGCCGAGTGATACTCTTTCCATGCTCCTCTCAAATGACATTGTGGGAAACAAATCTTGGGTCAACACAGGAGTTAAGGTATATTTTGGACACAGAGGCACAGACTGACGCACAGATTGGTGTTTCGCAGAGGGTTTCGATTCAACATTACAGATAAGGCAAGAACCTTCAGATTTTCATTTTTCCTTTAGTCCATGTGGTAAAAAGTGTCAAAATAAATTAGCTTTCATTTGTTCCCCTGTTTTCCCCCTCATTAGTCTACAACCATTAGGGGAAATTATCACTCTATCGTATTTCAAATGTGTAATCACTCTTAAAAACTACAGTGACCAAATCTAACTGCTGTATTTACACCCTGTCAACAGAGATCTTGTTGGAGGCCCTGGGGTTAGCAAAGTGCTTAATCCCTTCGGTCACTGTCTCCCACTGACAGACTGACAGATCTAGCCAGCTTTGTAAGGGGAATGCTTTGCCCTTTTTGGTAAAACTGCTGGCGCTAATGAAAATCAGGGTGAGTTCAGTGAATTGTGCTCACTTAGACTGGATAAAAGTGGAAAGACTGGACCGAATTTTACTCCAGTTAACAGAGCTATACCAGTATAAATGTTATACATTGTTCAATTAAAATATATGCACCATAAACAAACAATTAAACCATCGTGTCATAGTTCTTTAATACTTAAAAATAATTTTAAATGTTGTCAAAACACACATAAAACACTTATTTTTTTAAACTATAATTTTTAGAAAAAATAACAAATATTACCAAATAAAAACCACAGAAGGATTTTAAGAGGATTTACGTTTTCTATTTACTTTTTTACAAGATGCTACAAAGCAATTCCTTTACACTTCTGTTATTGAATTCTCTCATCAAATAGGTTTGACTTTCACTAATTACAGTTAAAAACCTAACTCATCTCTGTGTAAGAACTGCACAGGTTCTTCTTATACATCAACTAAAGGGTGACCCTTGTATTTTAAAATGAAATCAATCCCTTCTCTTCTTCCTCTAGCTTGTGGCGTACCACAAACATCACTTCTTGGGCCTCGGCTATTTTTGATAAAGCAGTATATTAATGATCTTCCTATGATCGTCACTAATAAACTCTAAACTTTTCGATGATGCAACAGTCTCCTGTTTGTATTAGGATCGTGTTGCATATGTCAGGGTATTAAATTGAGAGCTATTCAAGATGTGTGCCTAATGTTAATCCAACAATCATCACTTAACAGAAAAACAAAAGCTTTATATTTCTGTTTCTAGGGAAAGGTTTTATAACCCTTTAAAAAATATATATATATTGCTAACATTCCTCCAAGTAATAAAATATGCACGCATCCATCCCAGTCTTATTTCCTCAGTGTCCTCAGTTTATCAGTCAATAGAAAACAATTGTCCCTTTTTATATGACATATTTAGCATGTTATTCAACATGTACTGTAGCTTCTGCAGCAAGTCTTCCTTTGTTTTGAATAACTAATTACAGTTTCATACTGTACATCTTACAGAAGCTCCATAATATGGAGCAGGGCTGCACTAGTAATTCATCTGTATCCATGTTGCCCTTAATTAAGGGCCTTTGCAGTGTGCATTGAAAAATCATTAATATAATGTAGCTTGTTATGCTTTGTGCATGTGATGTGTGTTCATCAGGCTTTTAGAAACGTATTCTATAAACTATTTGTCACTGTAAATATTGGAAATGAAACACTGTTTTTATAGTTTGCTTTTAATTCCTTAAAATGTGAGTATTACTCATTTATCAACACATAATATCACCATTGGTTTTCAGCACAATTTAGCAAATAAATGCAGCTGCCTTTAAGATCAACATCCTGGTAGTTTGCATAGACCAGTTGACACTTGAAAAGGCCAAGTCTCTCCAGGACACTGACATTATTCTAGTTGAAGCAGCTAAAGCATGCAGCCGTCATAGATCAAGGGAAGTGGGAAAGGCAAATAAAACAAAATGAAAGGGATATGATATTTGGAATGGAATCCATCCTTATTTTGGAAAGGGTCCCAAATGAGTGAAAATATAGCATTTGAATTCCAATGTGAGAGAAATTCTTGAATGGTCCAAACATGTGTTCACAATCTGTTTTCTCAAATATGTGACACCAATCTGTGACATGACTGCTCCCTACATGGTCAAATTTGACTGGGGTTTTCAGTTTTTTTTGCAAAGCAATATGCTAGTTTTAGGTAAATATCTCAAAATACAGTTCAATCTTTCATGTGAATACATTCTTCAACAGCATGCATAAAAGTAATTTGCTGCCTGTCCCAAAGCAACCTGTGAACAACTTCAGGTGACCCTAATACAACCAGGATAACATGTCATAATTTTATGTCTTCTGACATTTGGCATTTGGTGATATATTGTTTCCTGGGTCATGCAGTAAGAATCTCATGGTTTAAAACGAGAGACTTTAGCCTGCGTCATTTGCACTGCCAAGTCAGAATATGCAGTT
The DNA here is from genome assembly GCA_943593645.1 of Bovichtus variegatus. Classification (NCBI taxonomy): domain Eukaryota; kingdom Metazoa; phylum Chordata; class Actinopteri; order Perciformes; family Bovichtidae; genus Bovichtus; species Bovichtus variegatus. The sequence continues at coordinate 11,099,461 of CALSCE010009506.1, read as the reverse complement.
TCATTTGCTGCAGTGAAACTTGAGTGAAACATAAATGTTTTAATATGTGCACCTAAAAATAATCTGTAGCTCCATAACAACAAGGAAATATGACTCCCATATTTGCCGGACTATGCATCCTGTCACCAACCTGTTTGTAGAACCCTGTTAATACCAATGTACTATTTCATACATCTAGAGCTTAAAACCAGAACTTGGTTGTGCTTTAGAGAGATTTAGTTTGGCTTTGACAAGAAGGCCTCAAATGCCATGCTGCTCCAGTATTAATCCCAAAAACAGATTTACTACTTGTTAGATATTTGGAAACTATTCTGGCAAGTGAGAGAGAGAGAGAGATGTTAATGGCAAGGGGCAGGGGTGTCACAGAATCATTCCCTGAGAGCCTGCAGTGAAAGTTCGGTCACAGCAGTGCAGTATATTAACTGAAGAGCCAAGAATGTGTGTGATAAATCTTGCTCAACTCGGTGCTAAGTGTCACATTGTGTTTATGGTGTACAGATTGCATACTGCTTGTTTTCTCCAGGCTTAGGCTAGCGACAGGCTGCCTTGGCTGGCAGACAGACTGGCTGACTGACTGACTCCACAGGCAGACTTGACTCTAGCATTGTTGGGGTTGACTTTGTCGCTTTGACTACATGTGTGGCTATCTAGCTGGCTGAATGGCTACCTGACTGACTGACTGAGTAACTGCTTTACAGCCTGATTAGCTGGTTTATTCGCTGGTTGGCTCGCTGCCTCAGTGCCTGGCTGGTTGAGTGATTGGTTGGCTTGCTGGCTGTCTGAGTGAGGCTGTTTGATATATGATGTGGTTCAGCGTGGTTGCGATTAACGGATTGGCAGAACAGTTGCTTCCATTAATAACTCCACCCTATAGGGCTGGAGCAGTCCCCCAACTGCATGCTGTTCTTGCACTCACATCACTGTTTTTTTTTTGCTAAATTAATACAGCTAGTTATAGGATTTGTTGAAAGTGATTTTGAAATGTGTTTACTCTTCCATTTGAGAGTAAATATCAGTTTGGAGTACTGTTTGTGGTGAAAGCTACATCAGAGGTGTCATCATCACTACGCCTGATTGTCAAAGAGGAGGAAATGCACCGATTCCCTGCGCTGCATATAGATCTCTATTGAATCTCACCCACTCATTGCTGCAGGGTTTGAAGAATTTAAGTTAATATACTGGCTCATAAGGCAAGATTAAAGATGCCGTGTAATTTGATTAACTGAATGGGAACGAGAGAGGCCACAGATGGGAAAATAAGCTTTTCCAGGGCTTCATTAAAGGGAAAAATCCTGTAAAACCTCCTGGGTGAAATTCTACTGTGAAGACGCTCTATGGATGCAAAAAAGAGAAGATTTTCATGGAGTTTCAGCATGGTGTTGAAAAGTGGCCGCAGAAGAGCATTTTTGCAAATCATTTACATGCTCAATGCGGGAAAAAAATATTTCCAGTCGCGGTGGCCGCTCTGAAGAGAAACATCTTGTACCTGATCCCCCAGTATTATTTTTGTAACAAAACTGGCTTAGCTTCATTGTTCAAACATGATCAATTTGTTTCTTCATTCTTAGTCTCTCAAAAACAAAATAAATACATAGTGACAGCCCAAAAGTGTGACTAAATCCATGGTAAGCTCCAGCCTTATTTTATTTGCGTGTTCAGTCCATTTTGTTTGAGACTTCTTCTACGTTTTAAACCCCAAATATCAGGCAAGGGATACAATGTAGTTATGTAGCATTACATTACAGTGTATTTAAAAAAAAGAATATATACAGCGAAAATGAAACCATATGGGCGGGAAAAGCACTCTCATGGACTGTTTCTCACCCATAGATACAAGCGTGAAACAAGAGGATGCATAGCTGCTATGAAATGTAGAAATCCTGTCAAGGTTTGACATTCCACCTCTAACGTGCAGATGTAATGTGTGTGTGTGTACTTGCATGCATTTAAAACATGCCTAATGTAATCCCACACTCTTGTCGACACAGGTAATACACATTTTTCATTAGTTTGGGGATGTTCATCTGAAACTTTATATATTCAAAAAAGAAAAAAGAAAAACATATGCCGAGTTCATTCTAATTCTTTCACATTTTCAGTGCTGTCTGACTTCACTCCCTCATCCACATGTGCAGGGAGATCAAGATTAGGTGTCTGCAGAATGAAAACCCAGGAAGCTCACCTGCTCGCCCTTGATATTACGCTGGAAATATAAAATCCATTCCCAGATTTAGACATCTCTCGCCACCAGAAAATGTTCTATTCTGTCTGGAGCCACAGACTGCCTGTCTGCGCCATCGTTCCTTTATGGCTCAAACTAGATGTCTTAGTTATTGGGATGAAGAAATCCCTGTCAGTGGACATTTATGGGAGAATCCCCCCCTTTTCTCACTCTCAGCGAGGTGAGGTTAATTTATATTTCTCAAACCTGTTCCTTTCTCCTTAGAAATGGATTCAGTTGAAGTGTTGGCGCCGGATCGTTATCGCCGTGCTATCATTCCGCTGGGACAGCCCAGCCATCATCACAAATGGCCGTTTTTCAGCGGAATAAAACATATGAATTAAACTTCATAAGCTTATCTGGTCTTTGATATGTAGAAAGCCCAAGGTTTATTTCCACATTAATCCCACACCCGTCTATTGCTTTGGCTCTTTGATGCATGAAGGTGGGTTTAGAAACTGGAATCTGCCAGGTATATATAACTGCATGTTTTACCCATCGCTTGAGCTTCAGGCCCTCTTTTTTTACCTCTCTCTCTCTTTCTCTCTGTCTTTCTCACTCTCACACACACAGGTTTTCCCTAAGAATTTCATTACAAAAGGCAGCCATATGCATTGAAATACTGCCGGCAAGCAGGGGTCATGTAGCTCGATACTGAGTTTCCCTTGCCTTTGTGCAATCTTAATTGTCTGTCATTTCTGTCTGCAGCCCCGTCTGTGTGCGCTCCAAATAAAACCTATGGAAACATGAAAGGTGGAGCACTGCCCTCACTTTCATCAAGGGATCGCTTACCGGGCCTTGCCGTGGCTACCCCAGGCTTGTGTTACGTACCTCATAAAAGTAGCTCTTGTTTCACCGATGCACTGCCCCATCTGGGCGCTGGACTAATCTGTCAAGCCGAGCTCCCAGGCAAATTCTTCTGCAGCGTAATAGACACTGTTACAAACTCTGCCTGCCTTCCTCCTCCGCTCATTTTCCCCCCTCATTTTTTGCGGAGGGCTCCCCTGATGCCCTCTGATGCTGCTGACAGTTAGGAGCTGAGGCTGGATGCCATGGTGAATTTATATCGTGCTACTGCATCTGTCATTGTTTTCACCAAGGTGTTGACCTCCACGCGTCCTCATCAGAATGTTGCCTCAGTTCTGCAACTCCAAACAAAATAGATACCTACAACTTGGTTGATCGCAAAGGGTATTCACGCTGCAGAAACCCCTTCCCATTTTCAGTAGTTGGTGCAAAAACTTTGACAGGCAGTTGGAAACCTCGGGGGAATTAGGTCACGGAGGGGTGGGAGAGAGACAGAGGGCTCAGGGGAGTTGGGCTGTGTTTCTATAGCTGAAGTTGTACACTGCCAAGACAGGATGAGAAATACTCTTTCAAACTCTAACCTATCTAGTGTCCTTCATACTTCACCCCTGGTATCGTTTTGATCCTCTCATCCTTGATCTCATTGTCAGTCTCCACCCTTGTTGCCATTATTCATAAAATCTCTTCTTTGTGTAAATATGTATAGAAAAGCTCTCCGTGAAGGACATTATCGCTCTATGAAGAAACATGAGGGCATAGCTCACAACATCCATTCAATGTATTGATCGCTCACTTGGCACTGTAGGAGTTGATACACCACAGCAAAGCGTATTCTTCCTTATCCAGCGTTGAGGGCATCAAGGCAGATATGTGGCTTACAGTGGGATGGAAATGGTGACAACCTCTCTCTGTTTTTGATGGCTTGTGCCAGTCACTGGGCCTCGAACAGAAGGAGACAGTCACTTGGATTGAGTTTATTACTCCAATGATCACACCCTCCATAAGCCACATTCAAGACAGTCATGGTATTTAAGCAGATTTCCTCTTAAAGGGGAGGAGAGGCGGATATTTCTCCTTTTTAAAGTGGTCTTATCACTCGGGCTGTCGACTCGCTGGAAAGCCTGACAGCTACAGCCTGCTGAGGCACCGAGTGGCCTCGCTGTGTCTTCTGCTGTTAACGATAGACAGGCGGGACAGCCGTGCTACTCTGCTATTCTTCTCCTCATAACACAGAGTGGCATGAACCTTTTTGCCTACTTATTTATGGACATAATGCCCTTTTTGTGTGTTAAAGTGAAATTAAATAACTTTGATACGTTTATGAGCATGGTAATGAGGAAAACCTACAATGCATGTGCAATATTTTTCAGTATGAATACAGAATTTGCCCCACTGCAGCCCCTTAAACTTGATGAATATACTACTATTCTCCATCGTATTATGATATTTTGTTCCTCCATCATTTCTAGAATTTCTAAAATCACAACTCTTGCCATGAATTGTGACCATTTTTTCAAAATGATGTGTATATCGTATACAATTGTTTACACTGTAAATGTGTTGTCCTTCATCCTAACTTAGATTTTCTCCTCCTTAACAGGACATTTCCCATCTTTACTTTGAAAAGCTGCCTGTGAGTCGTCACCTTTATCATTATGCTAATTCAGGTCTGTTATTTATGTGTAAGCAAATTCTCGTGTCTCAGCCAGGGGTCAATGTTCAGTTAAAGGCCTCCGCCATGTGTAGTAAAGTAAACCAAGCCTTGGCATTGTATACAGAGGGGCCTGTAATATTCATTATGCTTAACAACACACTGAGTTGAGAGTTAAGCTCTCCTCACATTCCAGGCCAGTTATTAGTCAGCATTATAGTTTATTTGTCCAGAGGTAAGATAAACCAGAATCCTCTCGGCCCCCTGCAACACTGGTTTGTTTTAACAAAGGGAAGTGCTCTGCTCTCTTATGACAAATAGTCTTATAACAGAAGATAATGCATACACGGCCGCAAAACCAGATAATGCCCCTGTCGAAGTTGTGACTGGAAATTATTAGACTTTTACTTAGTTGCATTTTGATGTTGTGTTTTTTGACATTAGAAGCTTTGACATTTATACCTGTGCTAACGAAGGACGTACTGTGTCAGTGAAACTTGAGATCCCAAACACAGGAGTACATTTGTTGTCCAGAAAAAATTTTTGAAAGGTTTAACATTTTGGAAATGAGATAGCACTTACAAAATTAAGTGTATCGCTGCAGCTTTCCAGGCTTTGCCTTAAAGGCATGTTGGCAGTGGCTGGGTCTACTGCACACTCTTCTATTTAGAAAACCACATGTTCTAAAACTTAAAACCGGCCATATGCCAACTTTTGGCTTCGGTTGAAACAACACATGACAGTTTCTCTATAAGTGAGCTTATTCCCCTGCCACATGAATACACTGAACTAATCAGGGCATGCAACCACAAACACATTAGGTACATGTAACATCAGGAGGTCAAATTTGTTTCTCGAGAAGTTAAATCTATACAAGTGTGTATGCTGTAATATCCTGCCAGTGCTCATCTTTTTTTGAACCTCATTGGAAATGTGTATCACTACAGGGCTGTATGTCAATTTTGACTTTTGAGTTTTTAACTGCGAGGGATAACTTTGTGCACTGTTATACTCATTTAATATTTTAATATAAATGCAAATATGCAAATAGAGTTTGTACAAACCTACTGAATTTGTAAGTTGCATTTTAATGCGAATTTGCTCTGAGCAATTTTCATATGTAATCCCAAGATAACTACAGTAAATAAACAAGTTAAATGTAAGGTGTGACGGACGCATACACAAAGCCACATGGATCGTCAAACAAACCAAACCACCCGCGATTCCACCCTTTTTGCTCTGAGTGTCTAAATGTTTTTAATTAGCCAGAAGTCGTGGTGTTCCCTCTGTGACTGCTTACTGCCTGCCCATCACAGTCACTTCCTGATGTGTCCTGTGAATGAACTTTGAGAAAAACATGGATTGAAAAAAAACAAAAAAAAACTGCATCGTCTTCTTAACAAAAACCAGCCTACAGTGAGGCGGCTTGCGGGCTGCCTGCTGCTGCACAGAACATTCCCATCACAATCATGTTCAATTGTCCCCTAATTGTCCTCCTCTCGCTCCCCAGAAGAAGTTGCTGACATGAGAAATTAGGCAATCAGGATGGCATTAGTGCATGAGCGGAGGACCGAGGCATGGTTATACTATAATGTATAGGCCCCATTGGGGGTGCAAATAAGCAGGAAAATACTCACATCTCCCTTTGATGTGATGGCTGCTCCCAAATTAAACTCTTAGTCACACTGCTATCAAAAGGATATGGTTGTTAGCAGTCCCCTGCTCTGATCTGAGCACACTTCTGGATCTTATTACAATGTGACTTCTGATTGATGCCCTTTAGGGTGGATCATTGTGAGTAAACATACATAGTCCTGTCCTTTTCACGAGTCTGTCACAGGAGAGTTGTGGAATCATGGGTTATTATTCCAGAATGAACGTAGCTGCAGAACAGAGATGGGAGCATCATTTGGTCAATATTCAAGAAGAAAATACTTTGGGGGATTTTATTCTTCTTTGGTATTGTTTTATTTTGATGCCAATGATTATATATTTTTAATTGTAGGCAGGAACTACAAGAAAGGTATTGTCTTTATTCAGCAACATGTCCTCTGTCAATAATGCAGTTTGTTGTGTTACTGCGTTACATTCAAAATTAAGGTAGTTTGAAATAACAGTTGTTTATGTCATTGTTTTACTGATGGACTGTGTCATTTACTAAACCGTGTTCCCTTTGTGACAACAGGAAGCAACATAAAACAGCACTCATAAAACAGAAGTATGATACATTTAGTCACCGCGATTATAGAACAATTGCTAAATCTCTAAATTGAGATAATGACATAAGGAAGAAACTATACAAATAAACTGGGTCAGGTATAGCACTATGTGGTGAAAAAGAGGGGGGAAAAAAGAGAAAAGTTTCCCAAAACCTCCTGGGGGGATTCAATGAGATTAAAAAAAGATTGAATTAGTTTGGCCAACAGAAAGAAGAAATGCTAGAAACTAACGGCAAATAACAAGCTTGTGACAATTCATCAGGCAACTTCACAGAGGGTAGGGCTTCAGTGGAATGCCTGAGACGGGACCTTTCCCCTGTGCTATGTTATTCTAACAAACAATGTCAATGAGATGGCATCCTACCTCTCACCAATTTGCATGGTTGTCAGAGGAGTGAAAGCCAGTTTAAAGGTACATCCTTTATGTGCCGGAGAAAGGATTAGGGCCAGCCCCACAAAGAGGCTTTGATTTCTTGCAAATATGTATAAGAAGTTTGGCTGAGAAAAGTGAGTTTTCAAAGCTGCAACTTTTCCAAAGAATACGCTTTTTTTTTTTTTTTTTCTTCTTTGTGTGTCTGTGTGTGAGTGAGTGTGTGTTCAAAACAGAAACTCTGGTTATGAACAAAGTTTGTCGCCTTGAATGAGAGTGGGTATAAATATAATATTACACCTTTAGATGTAAAACACTGCAGTAAACTTTAAATTGCTGGAAATTATAAAAAAATACAACTAAATTAAAAGGTATTCATTTGCACTAGCATGATGGATTAAATAAAAAAATGGACTTGAACCTTTATGTGTACAGACCAGAAATTGGGTTTAAAGTGGGATTCTGTGAGACTTTCTTCCCTTTCTTTGTTTTTGTTTTTAGTTTCAGGGTCTCTTACTGAAAGCTCCTCACCACTCAGTTCAATGATCGACAAGCTGATCCCACATAACCTCGAGAAGCAAGCCTGTGTGTGCGCCGTGTGCACTTAGCGATGAGGTTAGAGTGCAACCCTCATTAGCATGTATAAACTCCCTGTGTGAAGAGGTCGCCTTTGACCCTAACACACAAAATCTTGCTGAAAACATGGCTGCCACAAAGTATGTATCCATGTGGGTGAGGGATGTGCAGTGCCTGCGAGTGGTTATATCTATATCTATACCTATATACCTAAGTACTCAACATTGTAAAAGTAGGTCGAAATCCCTTCAACTTGATGCTACATAACATCCAATAAATTCAGAATGTGTTGCTCTCTGTTTGAAATGAATAGCAATTGAAATGATAAATAAATAACATAAATAAATAAAAAACTCAACAGGTGCAAATATTTCTAATGGTACCATGCAATAAGTAATTTCTGAAGTAAAAATTATTGCTTTCCTTACTGTAGCCTATTTATTAATCGCTAACTACATCAAAGCGTGTTGCAGCAACATGGGTTTCTATCACCACTTATGGAAGCCTCGGCACTTGCTTACAGCCGACTTACAGAAATCCTTCACTGTCCAACAGTTGCTTCACAAGTTTAAGTCACTTAATCGATTGATGGCTACATGGCGGCAGTATTTCCAACAACTCCAGTTGACATTATAGGGCTTACACTGCTTCATGCTTAAAAAAGATCACCGGAGAGGCGACGTCCCTTCGGTGGCAGTCCAGCACAATGTGTTCCAGTTCACTTTCATCATGTTGTACCAGCTGAACATGGTGTAGCTTTCAGCCCTGCCCTGTGGGAAACCAGCCTGTCTTTTCTCTCGCTGTGTATTTGTGTGTGTGTGAGTGTGTGTGTGATGCTGTTGAGCTATGTTGTCCCGGGCTTTCAGCGGCACAAACTCCCTGTCCTAGGGCCTCCAGCGTGGATTGGCCACAGAGACTCTGTGTGGCATGCTCGGATGAATGCTACCCTGATTCTCTACCAGAATGCCACCAATGCAACCCCTAAAGCATGTCTGTTGGACAGCGCTGGGCTGCCAAGAGGGGGCCACTTTCTTCCACATTTCTTGTTCTACTTCTCACTCTTTCGTTCTTTTCTTGTCTGTTTTAACTCTCATTCTTTCTCTTTAAAGGCAAACAAAGCAAGTGTCAGCCTGAAAGCAATGTGATGGGTCTAAGAACCCCTCATTTTCTTTCACTGAGAAATTCTCCCCCCTTCCACTGTTTCCTTACTTCCTTTTGTCTCTCCTTCCTTTCGTACTTCTGTCTTTATACATCTGTCACACTGTATGATTACACACATATAAAAACACAAATATGCCATATAGCCTCGCGCGCACACACACACACACACACACACTATACCCTTCCCTTGGTTAATAAGCTACTGGCCCACATGGGAACCTTCCACTTTAGAGGCATTGCTTAGGTCTTGTGAAAACGTTCTCCTCTATGCATGTTTATAGGTCAAACCATGAAACTCGATCATATCTTCTAATAATGGTAATTGTCCTGTTTATCTCACGTGTGAGAGAGTCGGCCTTGACACCAACAGACTGGTGCAGCAGTAGTCAACCAGTAAATTGTTTTGATTACAGTGTACTGCCTGGGACACTGGATAATGTAATCACACTTCATTGAGGTTTTACACATTAATTTCTTATTTTTTTTCTTTTCCATCTTTGCCTCTGAGTTCATGTCGAAACAGCTGTCTGGCATATAATACGCTCCTCGATGACTTGTGTCAACAGGTTTACGAAAATAACAATGTTCTCATTGTTTAGATAGGCCCCCGTTCCAGACGGTCTGAATCTTGAGCTGTTGACGTTCTTGAATACTTTATGATATTAATTCTCTCCCCCAAGGTGACTGAACATGACCTAATAACAAGTTCCCTTATTTTTGTAAATTTACGTGACAAATTCTAACGTTAAACTCGATCCCGCGTACTGCCTAGCACAATAAATCAGAGCAGTAAATATTAGAAATGGGAACAAGAATAATACACGAGAGATTCTGTTCAGTGTCACACGTAAAGGGTGTAATCTAATTAGATGGTTGTTTAATTCAAGTATCAGTCCTTGTCTACAGAGAGGGGATTTTAATCACAGTGTGAGTCAGGCAGTCATTTCAGGGCCTGGCTGCTTTTCAAACCCTATAGAGATCCTTAAAGACCTATGTGGGGTTCATGTTAAACTCTACAGTCGGGGAACTTTTTAAAATGAGACTAGCTCCAGTGTACATTACATCTAGTGTTTACTTTTTGGAATTTGAACATTTCTACAGTTACCTTAAGCAGCTGTGGACATTCTGCCAGTTCACCAATTAATACTTAGGGGCCAAATGTTACCAATCCCAGGGGACGCAAATCTAAACAAACTCCAGGTTTCCATTTTCAAGCAACCTTAGAGAAGAGGATGTGAAGTTTTGAATCAAATATCTCCTCTCAGATGTCTGGTTTGTTTACATTTTGTTTCCTCTTGTATTCCTTTGGGGAAGCTTGGAAATGGTAATATTGTCAAGACGTGCTATGTCTTTAATGGCTCAGGCGAGGAGGAACTTGCCTCCCAATGTCCATGTAAAACCAACACTGTGCTGTGGGTGTTTGTACGAAAGGCCTAATCAATTCTGAAGCTGATACGTAGGTAAAATAAATGAGACTTCAAACAAAGTAAAGTAGTCCTCGAGGGATGAAAACAAGGCACAAAGGGAGACGCACTCTGTGTGACATAGGCAATGTTTCATCTGTGAAGAACGCCAGAGAGCCGCGGCCTGTTTAACGTACACACAGAGAGGTGGGATTTGTTTAATGTCAAATCTAGTAAATAATTAGCTGATCGGGAGAAATGCGGAGTTCTTCAGAAACTTAACCTCAAGGCTACAAAAACATAAAGATATAAACACCTATGGCATTGGCAGGAATATGATAGGAAAAATGTAAATTAAATATATAAATAAATAAATGATCCTGCACTACAAATGTTTTAGTTTTTTTTTAATATTACCATTCACAATTTATTCCCATTCATTCTGCCGGTGGTAGTAAATAAAGTTTTGTTTCAGAAGTTTTTTGTGGTGTATGAAACTTCAGTTTGTTTTTTTTTAACACAGGGTGTGTCATATGACTTTATATCCTTTGTATTAATTACATAATTCATTTGAAATGCTCTTTTGTTTGACAAAAAAGCAATATCTCCCCAGCTTTTATTTAAGACTTTTGAGATGTATACAAACTTAAAATGTTTGTGTTGGCAAGTACTGTATAAGGGAAGCCATCTGAAACTCTAAAAGAAAATTGTCTCAAAGGACTCACAATGATCTATATATCACTTTTCGTTGTCAAAAATGTACCCGTGCAATCTGACCTCATACTGTGGCCCCTTTTCATGCCGCAAAAAATGTTTATCGCTGTTAATTTAACTTTCTCTTCAGGGTTAGGGCCTTTGTCCTCAATAATGACTGAGGAATGAGCAACTCAGCTCCAGTGAAGCCACAAGCATAATGAAACAGCACAATAGCACAAGTTCCACGTTTGCAACAACAGCATTCATAGCCATTCGCCAAAGCTGCTCTGACACACACTGCCTTCACGATCAGCAGTGAAATCAGTCCTCAGAAATGTCTGTACTAACCAAACATTATCTGTTGGTGATTATCTAGCACCACTGCTGAGGTAGTGCAATCCAGTGCACAGAAGTGGTCCCGGGGAACCCTCCCTTTTCTCGAGAACTAATGTTTACAATCGTTTAGGGGCGTCATTGGAAGGCATACAGGAGACACTGGCGTATGTTTGTCTCCGTTTTGAGGATTGTGGTTAAGCTGAAGCTCATCTGGCAACCTTATGGGCTGCTCATCCACTCCAAAGCCCCTGCCGTTCCTTCTTTTCCTGTCCTCTCCCGCTATCACACTTCTTCCTTTTTTTTTTCTGCTATTCTTCTTGTGATTATTTAATCCTTCTCTTCCTCTTATACTTTCTAAACATCGCTTTGTTTCTGGGTCCATCTTTGTTGGTCTTGACACGTCTTCTCTGCTTTTGTGAAACCGCTCATCGTATCAGCTGTCTCTAGTCATTTATGTCATCCACGGGTATGTGCTGATGGCTGCCTTTTAGTGGGTCTTTCATGTGTGCATCATCTGTAGCAATGGCTAGAATGGGATGTAGCTCAAGTAAATCAATTTGTCATACGAGTCAAATCTGCTGAGTGCATAGGTTCATGAGCCGGTTTCGAGGCTCGTCTTCTGTCTTCCATCACGGTCTCCGTTTGTTCCAAATAGCCCCAGAGATCCACTGCTGTGTATGTATTTAGTGAAAAGAAGATTATCAGCATTGGTAGCATCCACCTATACTGGTTTTCACTCGAGGCCGAAACATTACCTGAGCTGCCCGCTGAGTTAAGTTTGATTCCAGACTGACGTCACAATTTCAATGCTATAGACTGACGTAATGGTCCGACTCAGCTCTGATGTCATTTCCAGAAGAAAAACATGAGTGGAGTGATATTAAGCCTTTCATTCCAAATTGATACATTTCCCGTTTGGAAAAAAAAGTGACACAAAGTCATGCAGACTGACTGCTGGCATCACTGTGTGCAATATGAAGAAAGTGCTGAGAAATGAGAGCTACAGGCTTCCTGAAATTATTTTTAAATGAACAGAGCCCCGTCTCTCGAACATTTGTCAAATGTATGTTCGTTTATTATAGTCTACGAATGCAACTAATAAAACAGGTGAACGAAACACAAGTAGGACCACTTTGACATTGAAAGAGTGCATTGAAAAGTAAGGGTTCTGTGGTTGGGGTAGTGGGGAGACATCGACGTCTGTTTTCAACTTCACAGAACTGAGATTTGGACTCGGCACATACAGATTTTTTTTTATGATAAGTTATCATTTCAACCAAAGTTTGTCTTATTCAATCATAAATAAAAAAGATTCTGGTTAGGGTTAACTAAAATGATTTATGTTGCCTAAATGTAACCCTAAACTGAACTCTTAATGCTCAACATCTATAGTTGTAACCGTGCTCAAGTCATTTATCTGAAAACCTGCTTCACTCACACACAGGTTAAATTGTTTGACTCGTCCATATTATTGTCATATAGTCCAGTTAATGGTGAGGGAATGCTTTTATTATTCATGTGTTGGCTGTAAAGCAGTCCCCTTAAATCAACTGTTGTTGTTGTCATTATCTATCACAGAAGCTGCAGTCAGATGATCAATGTCTATGTAAATTGCCAAAAAAGTTATTTTATTCAGTTTCTTATGCATTTTTCTCTTCTTTTTTTTTTTTTTACAGAATAAATACACAATATCAATAACATTGTTTAATGTTGCCCAAATGACACATGTGGTTACTGCTCATCACACAGTGTATGGAGACAGCCTCTGGTGGCCATTTCCAACAGAAGACTTTTTCTTTTTTGTCTGACATTGCATCACCTTTCTGAAGTCAGTGGTTTACATTCTTTTCAGCTCAACAACGTTTGTCAAAATTCCTTCATCAATGTGCAGAGCATGGACCCTTTTAAAATCACCTCCCTTCTGCTGCGTTCAGGTGCTCGTCAGTAGGTGGAAACAATCGATACAATAGTCTAAAATCTAATGAGAGTTGGATTGTCATATTAAACAGGTGAATTGGATTTGACCTGGTAAAATCTGAGTGATGCATGCTTTTCAAAAGACAAAGATCAAATGTATGCATGTCGCATGCAGTCACAAGGCCATTATCACCAGTTGCTCTTAAGTCTTTCCAGAAATTAAGATCTAACGGCAGAACATGTGAATGCCAGATTGGTAATCTTGTCAAATGGAGAGGCCAAAGGAAGGTGCCTTTGATGAAGTTTAGGTCCTAAGAAAAAAAATGCTTAAATGCTAATTACTATGTTTGATCTCACTGCAGGACTTGGTAAACACCGCTAACACCAGCAGCAGGTAACACAGCAACACCAACTGACACACACACACGCACACGCACACGCACACACACACACACATACACATACACAAGAGAAAACACAGCTGAGGAGGAAATGGCATCCCGGGGTTTTTAGCTGGACCAGTGTGTTTATTTTCCTCCCATGGTGCACTGGGGCCAAGCTGCTTAACATGAAGCTGGTGTTCCTTTGGGGCTCTGTATACTGTATGTGTTGGTGTGTAATTGTTTGCAGCTGTGTGTGTTGGTAGTATTATTATTACTCTAATGCATTGGCAATATGTGAGTGCGTGCTTTTTTTTAAATTGTGTTTTGCATTAACTTAAACAAATAGTCAAAGACCTATTTAGCTATGTGGGAACGTTATCAAAGCTAGTATCAATACCTGAATACTGAAGGAACCTTTTTTTTTGTTTTTTTGTTACATATTATTATTTGTCAGTAAAAGGGTGCATTTTGTCAAGCCTATAGTAAATGTGCCCTTATACTTAAAAAAAAAAAAAAAAAAAAAAAAAAAGCAACTACTGAAGTGAAAGGAGTGAGCTTGGGGCCTGAGCGTTGGATAAACGTTTGGTTTTCCCCGCTGCCTCCGCCTGTGTCTGGATTATGAAGGGCAGATATACAGCACTTCAGAGTGGGCCAATTAACAGCCCCAGCAGCGGCCGCCACACAGGAGGGCCCTCATAAAGACTCACCCTATGGTGTAAGCCCTGCCACTTCCAAGTGCTTTATCCAGGGCCGAGCCCATACACACAGCTGTTAAACTGGCAGGTTTTAAGCAGCCCCAGCATTGCCGACAGGCCCAGGAGTTCATAAAGATTTTCTCAGCAAGTCCTTTCCCAAGGAAAGAGTGAGATGAGAGGAAGGAGAGAGAGAGAGAGAGAGAGTGGGAGGGAGGGTGAGCAAGGCGTCTGGGCAATCAAGGGGCAGACCTTGCTCAGAGACAAGATAGAGCCACCACGCTTCCTGCCTTCATCCCTCTCTCTGTCCCTCTATCTCTCCATCTTTCTTTCCGTTCTTGACTGCACTCTATCCACTCTTTTTTTTTTTCACGTGAAGAACCAGTGATTGCGATGGTGGGCAAGCCAACAACAGGCAGGGGGTGGCCTGCTGAGGACTTGGAAGTTGGGATAACTCCAATCGTCCAAGCCACTGCCACCCCTGCCTGTCTCATACCAACTGCTGGCATTTGAACAGCTTTGATACATATTTTAAAGGCTGCAGTGCATCAGAACTGTACTAATCTTAGTTAAAAGGCGAAGCATCATATACTGTTTTTTTTTTCCCCTGCCTAGAGGCCCAGCGGCACATGCTGCACATTGCTGGGATGGAAGGACACACAAGCTGTGCATGGATCGACAGGCTTATGAAATTTTGAAAATATAAAATATACCCGTTGGCCAATCTATACAGATTAGGCCAACGCACAAGTCTCACTTTTTCAGTGAATGTACTATATGCAAAAGTGGATTATTGCTTTATTATTTTCACGGCTGAAATTAAATAAATAAATACATCTTCAACAAGGTGCAAACAACTTGCCCATCCATCAACAGCCAACGTTTTTATTCAAAGCTTTTAGTATTTGCAAACCAGGTCACATAAAACTGTTCTATAATTTTGTATTACACATATTCTGATATTCTGTTAGCAACAGGTGAGTGTGGGCAGGGAGGAAAACTTTGCCCATTGCATGAAAGAGCCCAGTGTTCACTGCTGTGGGCCGCAAGCTGACTGAATGGCATGCTAGATATTGTTTGATCAAACCTTGTGAGTGTGTGTTGTGTAAATCCCTGCATGCGCACTGCATACGCATGTATGCACGGATGTCAAAACAGGTCCATAACATCCTCGTGAGTGTATATACAGCGTGTGCATATCTAAATGGCCGTGAGCATTTGTGCGTGTGCACGAGCAGCTTCGGGTCCACTGCCATTGTTGCCGCAGACTGAAGCAGAGATAAAGCAGTAGAAGCTGACCACATGCGAGACAGTATTGGCCACAGATGTGCCAGGATGGATCACAGAGAAAACGTGATGGCATTTCCTCAAGATGTGGATGTGTATTTTTAAACTTTGATGTGAACATGATTTGCCATGAAAAAATGCTTTGTTCGCGTGATTCACATGGTCTCAATAACAGAGCTCATACATATTGTATGCCCATCCAGAATTTTTTTTTTTTTTTTTTTTTTTTTTTTTTTGTATGTGTGTCAGTAATAGTGTATGTTGATCTCAGGACATTTAGCAGCATGCAGAATGAGCTTTCTGGTAAAGAAGAATGGTGCGCGTGGTTCAATGTTACTTTGACGACGGGGGTAACAAGCATAGCATGTCAGTGGCTGAGACAGTTGGTATTACAGCTACAACAACTCGATGTGATAGTCTTCATTTTGAGGTCATGTATGGCCACAGGTCCTTTGTGCTGATTCCTCTATGAATACATTAGCCAAGCAGTTAAAAGACTTGATTTGATTTTAATAAAATGTGATCAAACAAATGTTAACATCTAAAGGCTGTCGTACATATGCAACATCTAAAGGCTGTGTACATGGATGTTTTTGTCGGCAGCCAACCAACATTTTTCTGCTGTATAATAGTGTTTTTCCCCCATTCAAGACCATTTTGTTTTCCATGTTGACTTTATCCAATGTGTCACTTCTTCTGTGCCTATATTAAACATTTTCTTCTTCAAAAGGTACATGTACAATGGATGTATCTATTACTGAAGTTCTTTTTTTTTTTTTTTTAAACATATAAAAGTCATAGAAGTCTTTGTGGTGCACTATGTGTTCCATGTTCATTTGAACAAATGTTGTTTTGACTAACTTGGCATTATTTAATCAACGTTGCATACTTACCTGTAAATGATTCTCCAAAAAAAAAGATCACCAACTGGATGTTTAACGCAATAAAATGCATGACATACATGAACACCCCCCCCCAGTGCCTTTTATGGCGGATGGCTCTGCAGTTAATATTTGACATAATCCTCTGTTGAAACTCCCGGCATTCTGCGCCATGTGACTTGGCTTGCATTTCACGGGGTACTGTACGGGGGAACGGCAGGCGTGAAGAAAGAGCCTCCGGTTCAAGCAGAGGGGAAAAGTATCACTGCAAGGTAGTCTGGCTGTTGACCGGCCTGCTCTGTTTAGTTCAGGTTTTGCGTGTGTGTGAAGTGATAGTTCCAACACATTGTGTTCTTGTTCTGCTCTTCTTCTGTTTCAGCTTTGGCAGGTGACCCGGCATTGAATGTACTGGCTACTGTACACTAGGTGACAGCTTCTGACATTGTAATTGTCTGCTTTGGGCAAGGGGATGGAGGGTGTAATACATCTTATGTTTCCTTTCTGTAGAAATTATTGATAACTAGAGCTGAGAGGTGGTGTTGGTATCACTAACCTGGTCTGAGCAAGTCTTGATTGATGATGTTGATTTGGGTTTTACGAAGGTATCGTGGAACTAAAGTTAAAATGATCTGGAAATGACTGACTGTCAAATACCATTTTTAATTATAAAGGGATTGGCTTTTCATGAAGCAACTTTTACATTTAACTTTATGTCATTGGTCGTCGTCAAAAAATGCTCCTGCAGATCCTATGTATTTGTAAAGAAAAAAGTTTTTTTTTCATCATACTAGCAGGACACTGTCCCAATTACATAAATCCAAATGAAAATATAATATATGGAGACATTTCTGACAAAAGACAAAAGTACAGTAAAAAAAAAAAAAAAAAAGTGAAATAATATGTTAATAATTACCCAAACTCAAATCACAAACAATAATTTGTTTTGTTATATTTAGGCTATAAATAAAAACACTGGATTTGATGGTACTTTTTACTCACCATACATGTTTAAAATAAATGTAAAAAGTGAAAGAAATACAATAGCACAAATTAGCACAACTTCAGCAAATATGTTGTTCACCACAGTGAAAAGAAAGAAAGCAAAAGAGAGGGGTAGACAGCATGAGTTGGATGGGGAGGGGAAATATTTCACATTAGCCGGGACGAAGACGGTGAGTTGCATTTGATATCACCTTCTGCGCTGCACATGTGCAGCGAGTGTTCCGAGAGAGCGAGGGAGAGAGAGAAGCATCCTCCACTAAATGGAAATTCCTTTGCTTCAGCCACAGCTGCAGTATGACACTTCAGATGGCCGCGCTTCCCTTTGTACAGCCCCCTGGAATTAGCCCAAACCACAATGGCATCACATCAGAAAAGACGGCAGGAATATCAGACTTTATTATCTGTCGCTGTGGAAATATCTGTGCAGGGAGGAAAAGGGGGCACAAGGCCCTTGGCTTTCCTTGCCATGTCAACCTGCATTTTATTATTGGAAAAAAACACACACACACATACACACACACACACACATACACACACACACACACACACAAGTGACAGCTAACCCACTGTTATGATACCTGTGCTCGGGGATGGCTTGGCACAGGACTGAAATGTAAACACTGCTGCATTTATCATTTCCCTTTTCTTATTGCTCTAATTTCGAATGCAATACAATCAATACATGTATACAGATTACAGTCATAAACAGGTAATCTGTTATGTATGACAAGTTAAATGTGTTTTGCTGCAGAGAAATTGGTAGACCCCTTTCATGTCAAACTGAACCGATGCTACATCAGGACTGAGGAAACATTGTTCAACTAGCGCTGGGAGAAGCAAACTCTCGGCTAACGAAGAGAAGTAGCATCGCGGAGAGTAAAACTTTCTATCAAATTATGTTTGGGGAGGGGATTCACTTCAAAGAGATCTCAACAACAGTGCTGTCTGTCTAATTTACGTTTTCAAGCACATGCCAAATGTAAAAACCCCAATTTTGAGGAGTGTATAATTACAGGGAGAGAATGAATGACTATAAATACCCCCATCATTACTAGTCCCTCCTGAAGAACATGATCCATACTGAAGGATAATTAAGGCAAAAATATTTCTGATCCTCCAACAGACTGTACCAGGAATGTGTGCACGCGTACTTTTGCTTCCACCGTGCATGGATTTGTGAGTGTTTGAGATAGAGAGAGAAGGTGTGTGTGTCTGTGTCTGTGTGTGTGTGTGTGAGAGAGAGAGAGAGAGAGAGAGAGGGAGGGAGAGGGAGGGAGGGGGGGGGCTCACAAGGCATTCTCCCCTAAATATAGTTCTGTTCTGGTGGAGCTGCTATGTACGGATACTTCAGGAGAACTCAAGACAGACCAGCTTTAATTGGTTTGCGGAGTCATTAATGGAACAGAAGCACAACTCCAGTACAAGTGTGTGCGTTCTGAACACGAGCGCTTGTGTGTGTGTGTATATTGGACCCTGTCAGTGCCCTTTAAACAACAACAGACACAAGGAAATAACTTTGATCAACAAACATGTAGCAAACAAGGAGATAATAATGAACCTCCATGTTCAGCCGAGGTCTCTTAAAATAGACCATTTCAACTAGGATATATCAGATTTGAGGATAATATTTCTAGATTAGGCCAGCTAATTAGTGCCCCAATATTTGGCTCTGCGCTTTGACGGAGATCCAAATAAGCATATTGTCCTCATCGCAGAGGAGTGAAAGAGCTTTCCTGTGTTCTTCACTCAGAGTCAGAAAGAATGTTCAACTGAGACGGAGAAAACTTTACTCGCCCGCTCTCCCTGCTTCGCTTTGTTATCTCTTCCTCTCTTTTCTTGCCCGATCAAAACGTAAGAATGTCGCTTTGAGTGGCCAAATGAAAGAAAACCAGGCAAACATGAGCGAGAGACCGTGTTTATTTCGAGTATATCTATAAGCCGGGGCCAGGTTTTCGTGTCAGCAGGGGTCTGCATGGGTTGTTGAGTTGTTTTGAGTTGAACCGGCAGCGTCAGAGTCAGCCAGCCAGTTGTCAGGCTAGTACCAGTTCCTTGTTGCTATTTGTGTTTGAGTGGTAGCTGTGCCGAGAGTCTCCCTCCCTCCGTTTTCCCTTTTCCAACCGAATCCTCCAACCTCTTCCTGTGGCAAGAATCGTGTCTTACAGCAGCCCCGCACTGAAAAGCCTGTGACCAAGGCATCCGTCCCTTTCACTGCCATTGTGTCTCAGAAACAAGGAGCAGGAGCAAAGTAGTCAGCTAAACATGGTGTAGCAGGGTTCGACGGTGGCCCCGCTGTGGCTGCTGCCGGGGCTCCACTGACTTGTTGTTGCTTGTTGTTGTTGGTGTGTGTGTGTGTGTGTGTGTGTGTGTGTGTGTGTGTCCCAGCTGGGGCCAGGGCCAGGGCCCGGGATGGCTTTTGTGTCTTCGTGCGACCAGTGCTGCACTCATGAAACTAGATAAATGGATTAGAGGGGCGCAGATATGGGCGGGCATCTTTGAGAAAAGACAACGGAGATGTTGAAGGGGAAGCGGGGGTTGGAAGAGGAGGGTGAGGGGAGAGGAAGAGGCAAAGACATTTGTGTTGTTGGGCTACAAGGGGTCGACTCTGTTAAGAATGGTCTGCTTCTGCCTAAAAAGACAAGACAGTGATAAACTTTCCTCCCCATGCAGTCACCTCTCTCCTCCTCACTCTCCCTGTTACACACACACACACACACACACACACACACACATACACACACACAAACTGTCACAGCGCACAATTCACCACTAAAATGAATGGATTGCCAGTGTGACACGTCTCAGTTGCAGGGGGAGATAGTCCTTGTTCACCAACAAAAGACTGTGGTATTATGGGGGGCCACAGCCTGCGACAGAATGCTAAATTGTTTTAGGGTCAACAACTTATTGTCTTTGCATGAGCCACAATTTACATATCTCCCGAGTATGTTTCAGCACTCAGTCCTCAGATGAAAAAAAAGCAGAACCTCCTCTAGCCTTTGAAAGAGTTGGAGCCTTTCAAAGGTTGCTGGAATTACTTTTGATGAGTTTATTTATGTCTTTAAAAAAAAAAAGAAACAGCAAAACAACTATTTTCCAGTCTCCTAATGAGTAAATGGATTTATGATATAATATATGGTAATTATTAATTTTAATTATCTTATCACTTTAACCATTATGGGGCAATTACCATAATATAAGCATTGTTTACTGTGTGGAACAATGGACACAGTGTTTTAAAACCAGATCATATTATGTATTTACATCTGTAATCCCAAAGAGCATTATTCTTAAGCTCTATATTTACATTTAAATTCATTTATCTGCTCTTCTTTTTTTTTATTTTTTTTTTATTTTTTTTTTATTTCATGGGTCTTTTTTTTTATTTTCCTCCCCTGCATCGTGGCCCAGGGCGTGCGGGGAAGAAATGGCTGGAAGTGACAGCCTAATTATCAGCTCCAACTCCGCTCATTACCCATTAGACAATCCACTGTACATCCACTTACTAAATGAATAATTTTGTATATATTATGGAAACACAATATTATGGCCCGCAGCTAACGCCTTGGCGCTAACCTCACGCTGTTTCAGTACAAAAGAAATAAATGGGACACCGAGAGGTTATTTAATTTTAGCCCCAAAAGCCAGCTCATGAGAAGATGTCATGTGCAAATGGAGCGCGGAGGGTGGGAGGGGGAATATGAAATGTACACACCTGCCTTTTTCTGCCGCAATATTAGAATCATTATTGCCAAAGCACGTGTTGTAGCATAAGTGAAATTGGCAGGAGTCAGTTCGGGCTTCGCATGGCTTAATGTTATTCTAATTTCAACCGACCCATATCTAATGACGGGGGCTGGAACACTTTTGATCTCTTCACATTGTAATATTTATACCAATTGAGTAAGTGCTACCAACAAAAAAAAAAGTGACTGTTCAGTTATTATTGACACAGACACATTTAACGTCCTTCTTGGACTATTACAGTAAAATCATTTGTAGATTTTCTTTTTTTCGCTCAGTTTATTGTTCCTTAACTAAGAAATAGCCTACTTTGCATATTATGATGTATTCGTGTTGTGAGTTAAGTTGTGTAAATGTAACTATAAAGGCAGAATGACCCCGCTCCGGTCAACACAACCCTCTGTGTGACCTTTGTTAATTTTTCCTCCAATGCGTGACTGTTTAGCGAATGGCCATTTAAGTGACACAGATTTATGCGCAGAAGGTCCCCCGCTGCCACACAGAAGTGGTCTAGTCAACGTTTACCAAGTATTAAAAGAAAAAAAAGTAAAAAAAAAAAATAAAAATCACCTTTGCAAGTCGCTGTACAATTTTAGACTTTTCACAATTAATTGTATTAACTTAATGTGAAAGGCATGCGGGCTTTTTAGAATGCGACCCCAAACAGCGAGATATTTATTTCAGATTACTATTTCAAAATGAAAGACGATTTTGGCTCCTAATGAAAACTATTTTTCTTTACAATATTTAATGTGAATTGAGTGTCATAATATTCCCATAAATAAAGTGACTTCTAGGAGTTCTATTTGTATTCCCGTATAATGTGTGATGGCATACTACGGTTAGGTACCACGGGTTTCAATCAAACTGTAAAGCACAGTGCATTGTGTGTGATGATACAGTTATAGTACAAGTATTGTCATGTGATTTATAGCTCTTTTGAGGGGGGGAAGCTGTTTCAAGTTTAAGCAATATATCACTCGCCTATAGAGGTCGCTGTGATATTGCAAAACAGATGTGCATAAGTCACTCCACAGGTTTAGGCCACTCAAATAATGCACACTCTGGAACAGCTCACTTCGCAGTTTACTGCCATTTACAAAGGAGCCCTAACACAGTCAACGAACATTTTATACGCAAGTTATTTTAAGACAGACTTCGAAAAATTTCACGTGTGGAGTTTTATCCAGACACTACCGTAATAAAATTGTAGGTACAACTTGTTTTTTTATACAGAAGATCATAAATCTTAAATGTTACTATTTTATTTTCCTATAATAGTAATGATAATAATGATAATAATTATAATAATTATAATAATGATAATATTGATGATAATGATAATAATAATAATAATGATAATAATAATGATAACGGGAGCTCCTGCAAATGAAAACAAAACGAGAAAAAAAAAAACATTTTTACATGCTCTCCCATCACAGCTAATTATTGCTCTCTCCTCTTATTATGTTTAGACCCCATTAGGCTGTTGTGGTAAATCAATAATTGCTTTTGGTCACCGATTGAGGAGCAAAGAAGCTGCTTTTATAGGCTAATGATCACTATCAGCCTCGGGACAGACAGGACCCCAAAACACTGACCCTGCTCCACAACGCCGACAATGTCAGCCCCCTTCTCCCCCCAAAACGAAAATATTAATAATTTATCTTCGAATCGACTTCTCTCTCTGACAGATTAGATTTTAACCATTTGATTTTGTTTGGACTGGGCGTTCCCATATTATTACTTAATGACCTTCCCAGCTGCTCCTGTCCATTTTCTGTCACCAGCAACCATCTGGACACTTATTAGCACCTCAATGCATCCACGCTGCTTTCCTCCCAAACTTGAATAAAATTAAGCCTGGTTGCAGACTGCCAATATAATTTTTTCCTCCCATTCCCACCCTTCTTGAAATAAAATTGGTCGTAGGCCAACGTTTTCTTTTCAAATAATGGTATTTGTAATAATAATAATAATAATGAGAATAACAATAATAATAATAATGATAATAACAATAATAATAATAACAATAATATGGTAGCAACAATACTAGTAATAATAATAACAACCAAATCAAAACTATGTAGCAAAGAAATATAGGCTGAGGATACACGTGGGTTTTCTCTATAATTTCATTTAGTTTATTAGGCAAAATATACGATCTGGACAAATTCCTTCAACGCTTCCTATTTACAAATTTAAATCACTTGGTATTTACATTAAAGAAAGAACACCAAAAACACAAGATAGAGACAAAAATAATAATAATAATTATAATAATAATAAAGTAAAAAGCCTA
Organism: Bovichtus variegatus; assembly: GCA_943593645.1. Lineage (NCBI taxonomy): Eukaryota > Metazoa > Chordata > Actinopteri > Perciformes > Bovichtidae > Bovichtus > Bovichtus variegatus. The sequence continues at coordinate 11,075,816 of CALSCE010009506.1, read as the reverse complement.
CCAAAATGTCCCAGCCTGCCTGGGCAAAGTGGAGAGAGAGTAACATTATAGGCGCGATTATAGGCTACACAACAATAGAGGAAGTAATCCATCCATCCACAGGATATTACCAAATTACGCCATTTGTTCTGTACCGACTGAATGCTACGCTGCATTATTATTTCTCAGTGTCCTTTTTAGGGAGTGTAAAGTCTTTTTTCTATTTTTATTTTCCTTTTTTTTTCAAGCACGAAAAAAAAAAAAAATGTCTTGATCAAGCCGAGGAGAGAGCAGTGAGGACTCGTTGCGTGGCGTCTTGTGGACTCCTGGCGCTGGAAGGCAGAGAGGATCTGGATAAAGAATAATACAGAAAGGTAGATAAATACCCCCGCCGTGTTTGGACAGCAGGTTTCAATATGCATCTCAATTGTCTGGCTGAACAGCTTTGATTTGAAACAGACTGCAGTCCACCCTCTCCAATCCCTCACTTTCTCTCTTTGATGATAATAATGATGATGATAATATAAATAATAATAACAATAACAATAATAATAAAACACCATAATAACACATCATAATAATACATCATAATAATTATTTTACAACTCGAAGAAATATTTTTTTTCGTGTAGGAGAAAATAACCCTCTTTATGTAACCATTATCAACCTTTATAATTCCCTTATATGCTTATTATTTGCTAATTTCTGTTCTATATGACTGTTGCACAGAGGGGGTATTTTGTAGTACTTGAAACAGAGGTAAACTTTTTCCCCCTTTCGGTGAGAGCGCTCCCCTGGGCTCCGGGGCTCCCAGGGGTCTTTAGGGAAAGCACACAGCCCAGACAGAGCCCGTTTTACTCGGTGACTTGATAAGTAGCCACACTCTCCCCAGAGGGGAGGAATTAAAGGGGGAGTGGGATGAGAGTCAAGACCCCTGTCACCCGCAAAGCAAACTGTGTTTTATTTATCTTTGTTTATTTTATTTCGTAGTGTAATCATATTTATTTGGTATTTTTTAAACCCAATAATTAAAAAAAAAAACTGCCAGACATAAAAGTTAGATTTGTATACTGTACTTCGTAAAACAATTTGCACCCAATATAAACACATGTGTTTGTTGAATAATTACTGGGGTTGAAATGTGATCAATAACTCTGGCCTTCCCTAACGTTGTTGCCTATTTTGGGTTTATTTGAATTATAGCTGTTTTATATATATTGTTGAAAATTATAAAAAAATAAATAATTTCATAGTTTGATAAATGCAACAATCATTGCATTCTTATTGTATAATTTAATCTAATTTAATATACATCTGTGGCTGGTCATTTTCTTATGGCAACGTGTTTCCAACGATCAACAACAGGAAGAAAAAGTCAAAAGTCTCACCTGTCATGGATGGGTCGAAAGGAAGACTTCAGGATCTGTGTTGGAGGTGAATCAGACCTTACACCGTTTTCATGCTCTAAAAAAGATTTAAAAAATAAAAAGACACGTATCAGTACTGTCAGCCTGGATAAATGATAGGCCGAATTTATTTGCTAATATATATGCACTTGCCTAACTAAAAATGAGCCCACTGCGTTAATCTACCATGTGAACATTGTGGATGTGTGTGTATCAGTAGCCTACTCTCGCGTGCATGCATGTGTGTGCTTTGTTACCATAATTATATATAAATAAGAAACATGTACGAGAGGCACCATTAATGTAATACATATTTTTTTTAAATATAAAAATGCATAGTGCTTGCATGTGACATTTCTGCGTGTGCATGCTTCCAACAGGAGACTGTTATCCTACCTATGTGCTTGGGACTGTGGGTCTCTGGTGGGGCCTTGCTGTCATTGCTGAGTGCAGCTGCTACCGGCGACACCACCACTGATGTCGGCTGCTGCTGCTGCTGCTGCTGCTGCTGCTGGGCCTGCAAGTGGTGGTTGTGGTGGTGATGGTGCTGGTTTACTCCCAGAAACGACCTCACATTAAGCAGGGAGTTCTGGCCCAGGAAAGCGCCATTTGTCCAGTTGTGGAACTTTCCAATTTGGCAAGTGTACAGTCCATGACTGGGGAGGAAGGCCGGGTGGGTCTGGATCTGGTGGTGGGGCGCTGATGAGTGAGTTGTGGCCGCTGGGCCACACGGGGACGTGGGTTTCTGAGAAGAACTATCGGGACTAGTAGCGGTTTCTGCTAAAGACCATATTTTAGGCTTATTGTTAGACGGGAGAGGAAAGCTCCCGGGTCTATCCGGGGACAAAACTCTCGTGGTGTTGTTGTTGCCGTCCGAGTTCTCCTTACTCCCTGGGTGAACTGAAATTGTGCTCTTAGATTTGTCAAAGGCCTCGTGGGCCTGCAGGGCGAAGGCCCGTCTTTTCTCCAAGCTGTCCAACTCCCCCCCCGCACCGACACCGCCCCTGTGGTCCCTGCTCCCCTCCGTTGATTTATCATCATCATCCTCGTTGCTCTGATCCCCGTCGTTGTCGTCGATTTTGTCTATATCAATGCTCTCCAAATCAATCTCCTCCTCGTCTTCGTTTTTCTCCGCCTCGTCCCCACTGCCGAACAAGTTACCGTCCTCCCCGTCCTCTTTGCTCCTGCTCCCCCAGGTCACCTTGTTCTCCTTCTTGAGCCTCCTCCTGGCGTTGGCGAACCATGTGGAGACCTGCGTCAGCGTCATTTTGGTGATGATGGCCAGCATGATCTTCTCCCCCTTGGTGGGGTACGGGTTCTTCCTGTGCTCGTTGAGCCAGGCTTTCAGGGTGCTGGTGCTCTCCCGGGTGGCGTTCTTGGGCCTGGCCGGGTCCCCGTACTGAAACTGGCCGTATGGATAGAAGGCCGGAGATGTGTGGGCTGCAAAGCTGGCAGGATGGACGCCTGGACTATCCTTCAGCTCGTACTGGGATCCCTTGAAAACAAAGGATAATATTTTATAATATTATAACATAAAATATGCATAATAAGTTTGCTACACTGTGTTGCAAAATTATCATTATTATATTGTATTTATTTTTTGTACATTGTAGCTCAAATGCATTTTAACAGTTGTATACATTTTACAACTCAAACAAGTGAAATGATTCTATTAAAAAAAAAAACAGTTGCAGTTGCACCTGAGTCCACAAATAAGCTTCTCAACTCGCAAACTACCTCATGCTAGGCCTGTGTCACCTGCACCTGCACAGATACACACTCAAAGGCAAATACCTTTTATTAGCAAACATGTTTCATACTTGTCTGTCTGGATAAAAAAAAAAAAAAAAAAAACCCCGGAACAAATGAAGTCAACAGGACGAGAGAAAGTTCGTTGCATCATTGCGAACACACAGATGGCGTGCAAACTGCCAGCTTTCATGTTTACCTGCCAAACTCCCCTCCACACTCCTCAAGCATGTCAAAGCACTTTCAAGGCCTAAGTGAAGTTTCCTCAGCGTGGCACACTTCCACTGGCTCAGTTATATTTTGCTTTGGGCACAACACCCCAAACATATCGATCAGTAGAAATTGGAGGTTTTGGATAATAGCTCTTGTTTTGAGGCTTTGGCGCTATAGTCTGCCTATGGCCTGCATGGTGCACACATTTGCCAACACATTAACACACTGCACGTTAGTTATTATCACCAGGTGTATTTTAGGGCAGTAAGTGTCTGACAATTCTTCATGTAGACACAGTAAAAAAAAAAAATTCCATGTGGCATTCAACCATGACAGGAGGATAAACTGCAGCAAAACAAATCCTATACACGATTAAAAGTTATTGCATATTTATAGCCTAAACTTTTGTTTTATGGTGGAGATTATTTCTAACGATCCGATGCATAAAAAAAAATCTGGCCGGGGTAAGAAGCAAGTACAAACTTTTTCTTTACTTTTTCTTGCATGCTAAAACGCAGATCTATTGCACCGTTGTTGTTGTTTTTTTTTAATTGTATTTAAGCTTTGCAAGCGATCATTTCTAACACTATGATATAATAACCTAATGGTTGGTGTGAATAACACATTTTGTTTACATGTTTTCCTTAATTGGCAAATAAATAATGTTGAGTCCAATTTTTGTTTCTTTTTTTTTTTGCTTGTAGGCACAGCTCAAACTTTTCACATTTGTAACTCTGCCAAACAAGGCACTGAACTGTGAACGATCGAGCACATTTTGACTAAGATTTAGCAATCGGTTTTTTTTAAAAAAAAAAAAAATTATCAAACATAATAGAATGGATTTAGTCTACATTCCTCAATTATTTTTATTGAGAGCACAAGCCTATCTCGGTTGATGTTGTGTGTTTTTTTTCTCCAGACAGCGGTGGGAACCTCAAAGCATAAACAATCGTCTCTGCAACGCCAATACGTAAAACAAAAAACAACATTAATTCTTACCATTTGTGAGAAAAGAGCTAAGTCCGCGCTGGTGTAAGGTAAGAAAGCGCTGTAGTTGTGTGCGTACGGGTTGGCGTACATGCCCAACACCGAGGTGACCGCTGCTGCGGTGGCGGACGGACTTCCCCCGATTTCGGTGCTCCCTCCCCGGGACGAAGACGTAAGAACTCCCGGTCTCTCGCTCCCGTACACCGCCTGGGAGGCACTTAAGTACTGCGGGTAGCCTAGCTGGGGGAAAGACATCTCCACCGCCGAATTGTCGCACGGCTGTATCGTCCGACAAAACTGTGCGTAAAAAAGTGTGCGAGAGAAAAAAGAAAAAAAGAACCCGGAGGAGTAAAGGGAAAGTGTTTAAGCCAAAGTCACAGCTACTACAGACATACGGTGGTATGCAGTCAAAACAACCCGCTCTTAAATCTCGGCTTCCTCTCTTTTCTCGCGCAAAGTCCGCTGGATGTGATCTGATCAACAATTGCGCTCCGACTGACGCGCCTGGCCCTGAGGTCTCCAGGCTGATCTCTCAGATACAATTTGAAGTTGATGCTTTGATTGGCATCCCCTACTTGAGCCTGCAAGCTCCTCCTCGTTTGGAGCAATGTGGATAATGTGAATATAGAGTGAGCACATTGGCTGGGGCCTCTCTCTCTCTCTCTCTCTCCCCCCCCCCCCCCTCTCCTCTCTCTCTCTCTCTGTCTCTTACTCTGACTCTCTCTCTCCCTCCGTGTTTGGACTTATTGTATGTTAAATGTTCAAGCATTAGAGTCCATTCACCGAAGGCTTTGATTGTTGTATGACAACCTGTCTACACGATTTTACAGCTGTCCGACACAGGGGGAAGAAAACCCGTCAGAAGAAGGAACTTACTTTGAATAGATTTAAATTGTAATTAAAGAGGGAAAAAGCCTCTCCACAGAGGAATTAGTATTTGCTATCACGGGCTGCTGGTGCGTTTATTTAATTCATAGTGACTTATTTAGCTACTCTTAAAATGTCTTCCTCTAAGTTAGATTTTTTTTCTTTGTAATGTACTTCATCTAATGTGTTCAAAACGTATGTACTAGTTAAATCGACACACTGGTTTAAATACTGCTTGTTAGGATAAGGCATTCTAACACAAATATTTTGATACAATTACCAAATTAATAAAAGAAGAAATTAATGATTATATTCCCGCCACGTCACTGTGATGCGAGTTTAAAGATTAAAAAGCTAATTTCCAGACGCTTTTCCTCCAAAAAGTCAAAGCAAAACCATGCAAATCTCTCCATATGATTTATTAATTATGCATGTTTTTTATTGACTTCTGTTTTGGCTTCCTTTGATTTCTTCATAAAGGTTTAATCAGACAAATTCTCACTCTCTTTCACTCACCCTCTTTCCATCTGCGCGCGCGCGTGTGTGTTTGTGTGTGTGAGTGTGTGTGCGTGTGTGTGTGTGTGTGTGTGTGTGTGTGTGGATTTAAACCATATTGCTGTTGTCCTTTGTAACAACAGAGCCACTTCACGTTTCCTTGTTTTGAGTGAAAAGGAACGAGGAAAAGCCAGGGACAACTCAAACAGCGAGGCACCAGGCTGTGAAGTCTGCATGTCCCTGGACGCGCCACAAAATATTACCCATGTACATTTTGAGCCCCTGATTTAATTTAAGCAACTTGTCTTCATTTTCAACACTTAAACAAAGAAAAAAAAAAAAAAAAGTGAGGATGAAGAGTTTATCCGTGATAGCTGAGAAACCTGTTCACTGAACAACTGTGACTTTTGTATTCCTAAAAAGCATAAATTCACAATTGTATTTCATCAAATAGGCTTCCGAAAAAATATAATTCCACAGGAGTTGAATTAAAAAGAAAAAAAAAAAAAAAAAAAAAAAAAAAAATCAGACTCTTTCTTGAGCTTTTGGTCACCTCCTCTTGAACCGCTTATCCATTTCCCAGCTCAGAAAAAGAAAAGGGTCGGACTCTAACCTCTACTTTCCTTAGCTGTCTGTCCACTCCTGACACAGCCATGTGGCTCACGAGAGGGGGCTGTTCACGTTTTAACACTTCTATTTTTATTTGATTTGATTCTTATATCACCCACCTCCCGAGTCAACGGGGGGAGGGGGTATTCTGTAGATCTAGATTTAATGCCTTAACGACTGAAGCCCAAGAAGTCACTAGATTCTGATCTGCACCAGATGGCTCCGAGTGGATATTGCCGAGCGCCGAGGATCTGTTAAAAATATCTGAGGGGCACTGATGGTAATCTGGGTAACACATCAGAAAGGAGGGGAGGAATGGCAATTGTGATAACCCGCTGGAAATGTGTACATGGGGCTAAATATGATGGTGGTGGTGGTGGTGGGGGGGGGGGGAAAGGGGGGTGAAAATCTGTCTAAATAGAAATGAAAGAGACATTATAGGAAACGATAAATAGATAAATGCTTAATGGACTTGATGACCAATAGGCCTATTCACATACATAAAATGTGGCGATTTATTAATAATGATAATATAATTAATAATGATAATAATAATTACGTGAGTGTTACTGCACACCGGATTGACGGGTTTTTGTATTTTTCTCTGAAGTTAGTTTTTTTTTTTTTTTTGAAAAATAGAAATTTGACTCCTAGTAAACAATGACACGTGTTGAGGGCAATACACCATCACCGTTAACTGATTTATTGGGTCTTGTTAAACTCTCATTACCACCACAAACTCTTCAGCTTCAACCTGGAGAGAGAGAGAGAGAAAGAAAGGGGGGGGGGGGGGTGAGGGAGAGATAGAGAGAGAGAGAAGAAAACTTTGTTCCGGATCCTCTCGCCGTCCATCCCTTTTTTAAACTCGTCCACACGACACGTTCACTTCCAGTGTATTTCCTCGAAACAGACGCGCTTCCACCATCTGTACCCGTCGCTCTATGACGCGCACGAGCGTTCACGCACACACGTGCACACGCACACACCGTCATAATTTAACGATTTTTGAATACTCTCTCCCTTTGTAAAAAAAAAAAAAAAAAAAAAAAAAAAAAAAAAAAATAGAAAGAAAATCCTCAGGCTGCTCATATTAGAGAGTTTTATCATGTAAATCTACAGGAGGCTCTTCATAAGCTGCTATGCCTTAATGGCCACATTCTAATAAGTCACTCTGGTGGTGGATATCTTCTTCTTTATTTAACAGCCTGTGTTCCACATTTAAAATCACCCCTTTTTATCTTTACATCTGTATATTCTTCATACATGCCCTCTGCAGGAACAAAACATATATAGCCATGTTTTCATATTGTTTATAGGCCTATGTTATTGATGAGTGTAAAATGGCTCATAAGCTCAGCCTACAAAACCTAAAAGAAAGAGATCAAAGGAGACCCCCCCCTTTCTCTCTCTGTCTCTCTCTCTCTCTCTGTCTCTCTCTCTCTCTGTCTCTCTCTCTCTCTGTCTCTCGCTCTCTCTCTCTCTCTCTCTCCACAAATACAACGTGGTACCTACTTTACATTTTACCCAGTGCATACTCCAGGTTATCAATAATTGAAAGCACAAACACTTCAGGGGGAAAAAAAAAAAATATATGATAGCCTAGAATTAAATACAGACAGGTAAAGTTCAAACCATTTTCAAAGTTCACTGTATCAAAACAGATATGGCAGCAGTGATTTACAAACCACATCAAGATTATGTTTTATGATTGTTGTAAAAGTGTTGTAAAGGTGTTTTTTTTCTTCTTCTCAAGATGCATGTAAGAATACGAAAACAAAAGCAAAAGTCTGGTTTTGTAGCAAATAGCTGAAGCTATAATATTTGTCATCATATATTCTTTCTAAAAGGCCTATTTTCTTAACTTTTGAAAATATCACATAAAAATGTAATAAAAAAAAAAAAAACACTTTTGTACTTTTACAAAAATGTTTATGCCAGTGCTTTTTAAACTAAAATGCTAGTATGCAGTCATAGCAGTGTAGTCTTATAATTTAGTCTGATCCAGTTTAATTGAAATTTGTACATGCCTGTACTCGGGCCTATAGGAACTAGGCCAACACATAGACCTGAATGACTCCAATGGAAGTCAAAGAGAGTGAACCTGCATTACAATAACATCAGTGATGTTGACAGTTGGCTACCACCGCGGAGGTCAAGGGTGTCTCTGTGAACTAATAACTGTGGTGAAAGATACTCCTTTCCTGCCTCTGGGAGTGCCAAAGTTGAGGAAAGGTTAAGAATCTGCAGAATGTCCCTTTTGTGCTTTTCTTGCAGATTATCAAATTAAGTGTTGAAACCAAAACTCCTTTTCCCCCTGAAGAGAGGAGATTAGATGAATATCAATGATATCAATGGGCCATCACACTTGTTAGACCTCTTCCCTTTTAACATCGCACACTAACATGTACACTCACGCTCATGGTTCCAAAAGTACTCCCTGAACTGCGTCAGAGCAACTCGACTATTTAGCTGCGGGTTAGAGTCAGAGGACCACTGGTGTTACTGTGAGACATTTGATATACAGACAACTGCACCACACCTATAGGTAAGGAAACTAGGAATTTCCTGGATAATAAAAGAGGTCTATTCTAAGTCTTAGAAGGTCAAGACGTTATGCACTTGACAGCTAAACACTTAGGGGGTGGTGTTCCCGAGTATGGAAGTGACAAAGAGCTTCTGAGCTCAAATTGTTGCTAAATTTAAGCGTGCTTTGCAGCCGTTGGTTGTGCAATACAGGTTCCCCAAAACACTTTACACTTTTAGTCCTGCAACAGGTACAAGGTAATAAATCATTTGAATTAAGATGGTGCAATTTATAATAATAGAATGTCAGGGCATCAATCTACTCGGGGCTCATGGAGGGTCGCTATAGACATGCATTCAAATGCATGTACTTTTCTTTTTTTTAATGTATATGTCTTTGTTTTGATCAGCCTGCAGATAGGTGTATAATGCTCAAAACAGAGCTGTTGTTTTGCAATTGCAATCCTTACATTTCTCTTTTGCATGGATTTTAAAAGTGCAAAAGTAAATCACATGGATTTTTTTTTTTTTTGATGCCTTGTTACAATTCCCATTTTAGAAATTAAGTTTATACACAACCAATTTGTTTTGTCGTTTATTTATTTATTTTTTAACAAGAAAAATACTTTGACATCACAGGCTGGGCTTCTCATCTTAAGGTCCACGTGTTTAGATGTAGGCAACAACAGTTTATTGGTTAAAGCTTGGGAAATATTGCGGTTTCAGTTCAATGTTAATAAAGTGAGCATGTCCTGTCTTGTGCTTCAAGTCACTGTTGTCTTTTTAATGATCAAATCAAGAACACAATCTTTCCCCTTAAACTTAACCAAGAGCCACGGATGCCAAACACATAACAGTTCAAAAAGTTGAATCGTGCATGTATGAGCAGATTTTGCAGAACAAAAACAAATAAAGTAAGCAAGTTGTCAGTGAACATTTTGCAGGTACATGCAGTATCAACATGCTAAATGTATTAGACGGGATAATCTGGCATGCATTACATTTCGGCCCAACATTTATTTTCTGCTGCTGTGGATAAATGTTATTTCTAGAAGAAAGTGTTGGAAAAGGTCCAAGCGAAGGTGCATTTAAGGTAACTCACACCGAGCGGGGTACATTGCCCTGCGCTGTAATTCAATACTGATGTGCTACTGCAGCAAAAACACTACCAGCACCACTGTTGCTGAAGATATAAAGAATAAAAACAAGACCAAACACTGAGCACAGAGGGTGTTACCTCATCATGATTAAGTTTTATCATGATTTAGTAGCTCATCATTAATAAGTATCGCTTGCTGCCACATTGAGGCAAAGTTGTAGGGAAAAAACACAGTACTTTATTATTGATGAGAAGTTTCTTTTAACTCTTTCTGGCTTCTAACTGCATACCATACAAAAGACAACAGCCAAGGATCTGACTTTTTTTCCTCCCCAAGGGCATTCTCAGGAGTGGGTAATGAACGGGTGGGCCCAGATTTTGATGTGGTTAGGGGCCAAGGGGAGAGAAATGTGAGAAGGGGTGTTAATTGTTTTGGCTCTTTGCTGGGGAAACATATCAACATTAGATCTAATGGAGGTTAAAGACTCTCATTGCCATAGGGGCTGGAGCTAATGAATAGCTATAGCTAGCCAAGGAGAGAGAGAGGGAGGGAGGGAGGGAGGCGAAAAAGAGGATGTAACATTTACTGGCCTTTAAAAGGTTTTAACTGCATCGAGCTGAGTGTTTCATCGCAGTATTGACCTAAGAGGATTAACATTAAGAACTGGTGAAAGTGTTTTTATTTGAATTCTTTTTTTTTTTTTTTTTTTTTTTTTTTTTTTTCTTCAAATGGGACATCTGACATTGTAAGCACAGCTATTTGCAACTACAGAGAGTGACCTCAAGGACAACTTCAACCAGGAGTTTATGGAAGAGAAGATTTCCCGAACTCCTAATTTAAAGTAGCATTGTCATTTTAATTTACCTTCATTGAATATGGACACTTTCTACTTAAAAAAAAAAAAAAAAAAAAAAACTTGTTGCACGTGCATTCTCAATTACTGTACAATTCAGCAGCTAACACTGCAGGAGATAATTAACCATTTTGGCAATTCAGAAACTAATTCCATTACTTGGTATTTAACTCCCCCATGAATAATCAACTGAATTCTAGTGAGCCAACAAGCTGCAAGCCACTGACTCCCGGTCTATACTTTATGTGCACATATGCACAATTCAATTGCAGATGTATGCAAAGTACAGTAAACGTGTGAGAAGTACAAAGAAAAAAAAAAAAAAAAAAAAAAAAAAAACTGTGGACAAAACAGCGATATCAAAGTCTTCTTTTTGTCCCACGTTTAATGTTATGCTAAATCTGAAAGAGGGAGACTCCAACATCGGTTTGAAACACTAGCTTAGAAATATTCATAAGAGTTAGTCTCCCATTGCAGATGTTTATTTGCTGCCTCAGAAATGGTGAAAAAAATGGGAGCATGCAAATCTGCTTTCAGATGATACAATACCCACGTTTATTTATCAACAGCGCTAATTGAATTTTAAGGAACGGCCTTCTTGGGGAAAAATATTTTTGTACACTGAAGTATTCTTTTGAAATTACACCCTTTGATATTGGTGTAAAGGATAGACTTATAGATAAAATGATCAACAGAAAGCATGACACATGGAATTTTAATGAGGCCATTTCTTTTATCTGTTATCATGTGCTGCTTTTTGCTTTGAAGCGTTTCTGTACTAACTATTGATAGTAGTTGAAATCTGCTGTTTTTATGTTACTGGACATGCTCCCCAGGATGGCTCGGCCTTTCACTCTTAACAGCACTGCTGTCACCTTGATCACTGATCACACTGACTCTGTTCAGTTGCTTTGGGGGTTTAACTTCCTAGAGTATTTCATTGGTTATAAACACAAGCTTAATCAAAACTGGAGAGAAAAAATCTGACTTTTCAGAATTTGGATTATTAGCTAGGAAGGTTTGGATGAGATGCTTTTTCATTTTATGAAAAAAACATTACAGCGTGCAGATATTTAGCCTCGCTTCGGTGGACGACTAACTTTCATCTTGCCATTTTTTTTTTTTGTCACAGGATATTGTTTTTGACAGCTGTGGGACCAAAAACTACTTTTTCAATTCAAATTATTGATGTCATCATGGCTCCTGAGTAGAGTAACCATTGGTCCCACCCTCTAGCCTCTGGTGTTATGGGGTCACAGATGAAAACAGCAGTCTGTCAAATTCACTTATGCAGTAATGAGTTACACACACAGTGGTCTGGGAAGGGGAGGGGATTGTTAGAGGACAAACACCCTAAAAGTAACAAGGGTTCCAAAAGGGTTTACAGGCTATTGATGTATTAGATTAGCTCTTTGTGGCACAGATTAGATCTTCCCATTGCAGCTGAGCAGGGACAAACAACGTGGAATCTTCTTTTTTTTCTCTGTTTAGACAACCATGACAAGCCTCGATATGAGCTCAACCAGAGTTATACAACGTTAGATATGTCATTGGCTGATGCTTAAGACTGTTGTTTGGATAGTTTTTGAACGAGAGGAGAAAAATGAACAGGAACTACACTGACACATTGACAACAATTTAATGCCGACCCTTTTATTCGTCAGGACGTGTCAATCCTTTTGAAGTCTTATTTTGAGCAAAACATATGAGCTAAATGACAGTTATATCCCACTGCATGCACATTACAGTCCAAAAGGTGATGTGTGTCTGGTTAGATTTTATTGAGCCCCAAATCTCAAAATGAAAGAATGACATTGCCTTTAACTGCACGTTCTTTATGTTTGTTGTACAACAAATAGGAAAAGCATGTTTTTCTGTCTCCAGTGTTCATTGGTTTGTTGGGTTGACCCGCTCTTGTTGACAATGTCAATAAAGGTTATTCAACACAACCAGCTCACTAGACGGGAGATGATTCCCATCATGCTCACAGTATAACAGTGCGCATGGAAATCAGCAACAATAGTTTTTTTGGTTTTGCAATGGTTCTCTTTGCTGTAATTTAGACACAATTTCAGTGACTGCCAACCAACAAATGTAAGGAAATACATACGTACCATGAGTTATTTTGGTTTCCCAACCATAACCTCTTTTAATACTCAAATCAATATTTTTTCTGCACATTAAAAAATCTGAAAGACGAAAGAGTACGTAGGGCTGTGATTGCCACGTTTCATCTCATTGTTGTTAATGTGCAGTCACCAACCACGCCTTTAACATGACTATGACACGATATACATTGAGCCAAATAGTTTATTAAACTTAATTGCAGATGCAACATGTTGCATACATTTTCAGTTAGGAAATTGCATCAAAACTACCATTTGTTTTGTTTTTGTTTGCTGCCAAATGTAGAATCTGATGTGCAGTATGTTGGGCAGCCATTCAAATGTCACCTTTATTTACATTTGCTGTTAATAAGATATCATGCTTTCATGATATGGGATTGGATGAACAGAAAAACATGGTTGTAGACTGCATACACTGTGGAAAAGTTCACCGACGCAAGGGCAAGTCAAAAACCTTTAAAGTAGCAAGAGTGCCCTCTTCTATTTCAAGTGCGCTGGCGGTGTTCCTCGGAGTGGGGTGCAGGTTGCAGCACAGCTTTTTACATCACGCCCATGTTGAAGCATCATTGATCCCAGCTGAAAAAGAAAGCAATCTGGACAATGAAGTTCAATAACAACTGTCTCCCATCTCAAAAGGGGCCAGCTGATCTGGCACAGTGTAATGCTTTAGCATTAGTGGCACTCAGCTGTTACTGCCAAACACTGGCCCACACCATGAAATCTCTTGTTAAGAAGAGAGAAATAGTGTTCGGCTTGTAATTGAACCATTTTATACCCCCCCCCCCCCTCCTCCCTGCCCCTCTTTCACTCCGGTTACCCCCTTTTCCACCTTCCTTCCTTCTGTCCCATCCTGGTCGTCCCCATTGGTTTTTCACTAGCGCCGTCTTAACACATGCACACACACACGCGCGCACACCCACACCCACACACACACACACACACATGCAGTCAGTCAGTCAGACACGCACTCCTTTTGTATGAGCAGCAGCACCCATCAAAATCTGGATCGATCCCCTGGTGTCATTGTGTGAGGAGGTTATTTATGTGGGCATCCAATCTGCACCTGCCGTTGTGTTTGAGCAAGAGGGGAACACGGCCAGAGTTTGTTAACAGTGAAAGGGGAAACATCAAAGCTGGGGGAGAGAGAGGGGGAGAAGAGAGACAGAAGGGGAAGAGCAGCCACCTCAGAGCCCCATGAGTACCCGCCAGCTCGCTGCCTCGTCTCTCGTGAAATGAGCACTTTCACAGTCAGTTAGTCTTTAAGTAATAGATATATTGAGTTCATCCCTTGTAACGTTAGACAACTAATTTATTATTATTTTTCCCTTTTCCCCTCACCCTTTGCAGCCCTCCCCTTCCCCTTCCCCTTGTCCCCTTCCATCTCTTTCCCTCTGTGTCCCTTTTCCCTCCGTTCCCCATCAACACAGGATTATGAAGGTTAAATAAACTCTGCGAAAATGAATGAATATTGCCATCAACCTCCTCCCCTCCCACCCCGACTGCAATCAAACCCGCACCACCGCCGCCACCCTCTTTTTCTCTACCCTCCACCCTCATTGCTTAGAGAAAAAAAAAAAAAAAAGAAAGAAAATAAAACTCCAGCACAGGCTATCTGGCGGCAGAATGAATGATCCTATTTATGTTAATGCATACATGAACGTTACACAGGTTTTTCCCCTGATAAGGCGATAGGTTAATGAAATGCTCATTTCATTTTACCAGTTGTTTTCTCTGTGAAGTTCCGATAAGTAGCAAACCAATGAAGCTTGTAATTACAATCTTACAGAAACCCGGCCAATCTGTGTATAAATCTCACCATCCAATTACAAGATGTAATAATTTTGCAGTCAAGCTGGTAATGAGGTCTAATACTCATGCATGTGATAATCCCCCCTGGATGCTGACTCTATCAGATGTTAGCTTTGTAATTATATGAGCTTGAGAAAAAAAAAAATCATTATTTCATGTTCAAGTAGAAAATGAGGTTGGTGGGAAGTTAATTTTCTCTATGCTCTGTGAAGCGTAGACAAGAATTTAATGATTTAATTACAGTTGTTAGCCCTTTTTTGCGAGAGGCTTAAATTGAGCTAAGCATTTTTCATAGCCCCTGACATCAAGAGTCGGGGAACATCAAAGATTTTGACAGCATACAAAGTGATGAGCAGGCCCAGTGGCCCTGAGATTTCTTTTTTTTTACTCTTCGTGGTTGCCATTAAAAAAAAAAAGGTTTTCTTTTCTTTTTTTGATGCATACCTTTCCCTTCCTTTCCTTTCCCTTCCTTTCCTTTCCTTCCCTTTCCTCTCCTTTCCTTTCCTCATCGTCAGGGTAACCACAGCCCAGGGACACCAGACCTACTGGATAAAAGCAACATCAACAAATATTAACCGCTCTGGCTTTCACCACCGGCAGCTAATCCACTGTATGTGAATTTGTCATATCAGATTACTATGACAGTCATGGTGCAGCGCAGAATGGAAAGCATCCTCCTGCATCCTCAAAAGGACAATATAGTTTTACTCCCCACCTTCTTTGAATTTCAAAACAGCCCATGAGTGGTGTCTGTAGTCCTCTGATTTCCATACAGCCTTTATATGAGAGAAAGAAACTGTAAATACATTCCTCAGAGTAATCCCTAGAAAGAGGAATGGCTGCTTTTGGCACTTTAAAAAAGTGCTTTGAGCAATGTAATTCAACTTCATAGTAACAGTAGCTACTTGGTTATGCAGGGTGGTATGGTGTGAGTAAGTGTGTGTGTGTGTGTGTGTGTGTGTGTGTACTGCTGTCATCCATCCTGTTTATCAGTTTTTTTGGAACCTGGCATCTGGGGAGTTATTGACTCAGATTTTAATAACTTATTTAAGCTCTGAAATTTGACATGAGAAAATGGTGATTTTATAAATAATTTGTGACAGTGTAATAGTTTTTTTTTTATCCAATTTATGGACTTTTTAGATGTTTGTAAATCACAGACCATGATCCAATAAAATGCAGTATTAATGTATGCATTTATTTTCGTTCATATTAGCAGATGTACAGTATATAGAGTCAGGTACACGTAGGCTTTGCTGTTCGAACTGTTGCCAGCTTGATAGGATCTTTGCAAATATATTGATAACAATAATATATTGTCATCCCTTCAGTTTTGACAAAATGGTAGCTCTGCTGCCTGACATATAATATGTGATTTAACATTTTAGCACTCTCATTAGGATGTTAGTTTGTTTATGTTTTTGAGTGTTGTAACCCTCAAAGTATATCATTCATCCTTTTTTGTTTCTCAGATATTTAATGGTTTAATGGTTAAGACGTACAGTTTAGTATCTAATTACTGCCAGTTTGTGACTACAGCTCGATCAGTTTGAGACTTTACTCAACTCAACTAAACTCAATTCAACTCAAAATCTAATAAACTGACAGACTACTGCAATTTCAATTGAGCTTGAGTCAACTAAGAATTATTTTCATTATCGATAAATCTGACGATTATTTTCTCAAATTAATCGTTTATTGTTTGGTCAAAAAATGTCCGAACACAGTGAACAATGCCCATTACAATATCCAAGAACACAAATTAGCCAAAACATATTTAATTTTACAGCATAAAATATGACAAAAACCAGCAAAAATATACATTTGGAAATCTGAAACTAGAGCTTTTCAATATATTGATTGTCAACATAGTTGATTGACAAATCAATGAATTTAATTATAGTCTCAATTCTAGTATGGATGCAGCTATGTTGTCGGCCAAAGTACATTTATAGCATTGTTTTTATATTTACTCTGAACTACCTAATATTTATTGGCCTTTTTCACTTACATATTTCAACCACTATTTGTAAAGTTGTGTTTACAAATGCACAATTAGACTTCAAGAGTGCAAAGTCACCCTTAGAATTCATTAAAAAATATATATTTTCCCTGATTCTGCGCTCCCCATCCTCTCTCCTCTCCTCTCGCTCCCTCCCTCGTCCAGCAGACCCAACCTCCTCTTTTGACCTTTTTTAATCCCTCCCAGCCCTCTCAGTCCTTTCTCCGTGCTTGGCCATGTCCTGTTAAACAAGGAACGTGTTGCGGTGTTGTGACCCACAATTGTGGGCAGCTTCACGGCAGGTTTTGCAGCCCTTTTTTCTGCTCTGGTGTCCAGTCTGCCTCCATCTGCCACTGCCTCACCACAGTCCCACTGGGGGAGATGGGGCTAATTCTGCAGTCAATTAGCAGAAGGGCCGCTTTTGTTCTCTCACTGGCTCCCATGGGCCCTATCTGCTTCACTGCTCCCTCACTCTCGCTCCATTTCGATGGTTCTTACTTTCTGTCTCATTTATCCGCTCATGGCTCTCTATCTCTCTTTGGTCGTGTCATTTCCTTTGTTTCATTCTGTTCCCCTCTCTTCCTGTCCTCTCTCTTTGTATCTTTACTTTGTACATCGTACTCTCTACCTCTCTCTATATTTCCTGTTTCTCTCTCCGACATAGATTCTTTGAGGTATCGAGTGTCTGCTTGCCATATTTCTCCTCCCAGCCCACCCTTGCTCAGTGACCTTTGTGACATTGTTGGCCAAACGATGTCTCTGGCAATCATGAGCCATAAAAAGAGATGGAATTATGGGTAAATATTCCCAAACAGATTTTGATTCATTGTATCATAAACATTATATTAGTCTAAATAGCAAACAGTAAATTGCAGGCTACAAATTAAGTTAACATGCTGTGCGCGTGAGTGTTTGTGTACATAATTTCCTGTGTAGTGTTTCAAAAAAATATATATTATACCTTAGAGGTATATGCATATCCCTTTCACAATATTTTTTGATGTTTTTAAATATTGTCTGGGAAAGATAATTGCCATAAGCTGCCATCTCCAGCTATATTATGAATAAAAAAACAAAACAAAGTTAAAGCAGGAATGGAGTTCAAAAATGTGCATTTTTAGAAAAACTTTCAGCGTTTTGTTTTCAAATGTTAAAACTGAAATTAGATGGAGACAAATACTTAACATTTCACTCACTTTTTTTCCTCCTTCGCTATAATTAGCTTTTAAATGTTTCCTCCAGGCATTACATTAAAACATAAATACTTATTTTCCCTCTACCCTACATCCATCAGGAAAAAAAAAGATTATTGAAAAAATCTCCACTGTGAAATAGGTAGAAATCATTCTTCTGTCTTTTGATCGATGCGGCACCCTATGGGTCTTACCCCGCTGTTGTCCCTGTGGCTCTACCTGGCCCTACTGAGCTGTACCTGTCTCAAGTTAATAAATCATTTTGGCATTATAAAATATTCAAAGGAGGAGGGGATCAGGCAAGGCCAGGTTAAAGAATTTCTTAAATTTTCATGGCATGACAGCCTGTTCCACATATGCCCCCCCTTCAGCTGCTTCGTGCTCTGGGTTGTGTGTGACTGAGTCTGTGTGTGTGTGTGTGTGTGTGTGTGTGTGTGTGGGGCTTGGGGTTAGGAGGATCTCCCGTGTCACTCTAATAGTCTCGAATTACACTTGTATCAGTGTCACTAGCATATGGGGTCTATGTATACCCTTAGGCCCATCACACACCCTTCCACCTTCCACTGTCATGGCATTTAAAATGATAGCATTTGGGCAAAGCTAGTTTTGACAGAAAAAGTGAAAAGCTGTGTGTTTCCCTCCTTAGCCCGACGACAGAGCTGCAGCCACCATGGGCCCCTGCCACTGCGCAGCCAATCAAATGATATTTTACAGGATAATGATGGAAACTAGGTTTGCCTCCTTAGTGAGTGCTCTGTCTCTCTCCTCTTTTTCTCCTTCCCTTTTCTTCTCTCTGTCCCTCACATTCTCTTTCTACCATCCCTGTCTCCTGTGGGATATAACAAGAATCCAATGGTGGGGATGACATCTTTGAAGCAATCAACATTGCTCAAATACTATAGTACAGGAATTCAGTATTATATATATTGAGGTGTACATTGCATTCATACCAAATTTGATTTCATATGAGGAAGTGCCTACAATTCTCTCTTTTTTTTGTTTTATTTTGGTAACATCTTTGTTAACAAGTGGTTATGGCAGTACTCAAACAGTGTTGCTAGGATGTACTATGCACCTCGTTGGATCTTTGAATTTTCTTTTACGGCCATGTTCTGACTGATATTATCTTAGCGCAAAAGAACGCACCTCTATCATTCACTTCAATGAGGCTACATGCAGCAAGGGTGCCAACGCAGAGGGCTCTGGCAAAAAACGCAGACTGGTCCCACAAAAAAAAAGTTCAAGCAAAGTCTCAAATACTGTATGTTTGCAATGTGAACGCTGTCTACTGTTTACCTACCAATAATCGTAGCAGAAGATAAAATAATTAATGATGACTTTGCAGAGAGAAATGTCCTCATAGCACATGTTTGTGCACTGTTTTGATAAGTCTTCAGACTCATGAATCCAAAACTCAAACCAGCCTTCCTGTATCATATGTAATCTGAAACAATACACCCCAAAGTGTTTTTTTAACACAGTGTTTTCATTTGTCTGTAAATCCCAAATTTCTCAATGTCATTAAATCTGTGTTCCTTTGCCTGTTTACTTATCCATGATGGCTAACAATGTTTATACCAGCCCCCTCTGTAATTTTGTATTCATAATCATATATCATTAAACAAAAGCTTTCATCAACTGGGTGTATGTCAAATCACTATTAAATCACATTTGAGTCATTTATCAGAGCTATAGTTTACCAAAATCAACATTAACTTGAATGAATTTTATTTATTCTTCTTTCACAAATGTTACATATCACTAAGATGAAAGCAAAATATAAACTTGCAGTGAGTATTACTTGCTCGTCTTGTTCAAATCTGTCTTGTTTGCATTGTTAACAGTTTTGTCTATGAGTGAAGATCAGGCAATAAGACAAGAGGACTATGAAATTAATTCTGTCCTTTGCTTTTTCAAACAGCTGTAAAAGCCTGATGTAAGTTATCCTCACAAAGGTTAAACAGCATATGAAATAGTGATGAATCCGTGGATAGAGGGACCAATTAAAGCTCCCTGCACTGCTCTCCCATCTCTCCCTCCGTCTCCCCTCCTCCCAACCCCTCCCAGCCCCTCTCACCATCTCTCCCTCACTTTTTTCTCTTTCCTCTCATCCGCTCTTGTCATACCTTTGACTGTCCCTTGATCCTCTCTTCCGCCCCACCTATGCCTCCTAATTCCACTTTTCCTCTCCCCTGTTCCATTCATCCATCCATCTTGTCATCCTTACATCCTCTTAAAGACAGACAGTGCTTTGGCTGGCTGTGTCGCTCTCTGTGATTGATTCTGGATAGAGACTTCACAGTTTGTAATGTGGGAACCAGGGCAGGTGAAAGGTTTACGCTACCACATAAAGAATAGCGGAATGTGTCGGATGCAATGTGGAAGAGAAAAAGTAAGTGCTCGGGAGGAAGGTTTGGAAAAGGTCCCCATGCCAACTGAAGCACTTAAATTAGAGTTTTACGAGAGGCCAGGGTGCAGAAATTGCTATGTGGCCACCCTTCCCTGTAAACATGCAGTTCTTACTGTAACATAAAGCATCTCAAAAGGGAGTGCAATGCAGAAAATAAAGAGTGGGCTGCTAATTTTACTCTAAACTTTCCTGTATATATTAAAACGGAAAGCTGGGACAAAAACAAATAGATTTGAACTAGAAAGGCACGGAGAGCGTAGCCGCCCAAATGCCCTATCTCGCGATGTTAACAAAAGCGAGAAACGATTTGTGTATCTGCATCGTGATTCGGATCCACTCCAAGATTCAAGACTTCCTCGGCCATTGCTACACCCTTCCACACAGTTTCATGAAAGTCTCGCTAATGGCTGTTCCTTAATCCACCTTGGCTGTAATCCACTTAGATTCATTTTCGGACGCCGCAAAGCCAGTTGGACAGCATCACCGAATGGCTCAGCTGACTCTCCCCAGCAACAGGTGAATCTTACAAAGGCTTCTAAGTGAATTTATTTAACTTCTATAGCCTCCTTCTGTTCACTGGCACCACATATGTGATGCATAATCTTAGCTGTGATGATTCTCTCCCAGCTTATACACACATGCCGACATTTTTTAAACATAACACGATGCTGCCTTGCCCCTATCTAATTCCAATTATAATGATGATTATGATAATATGATAATAGAAATGATGACTAATTATGTCACTCTCAAGCAGCATAATATGGCCTCTCCAGCATCACCAGCACCAACATCATACTGGCCAAATACACATGCACACACACTTGAAATATTGATATGTTTTTCCTTTTTATCGCCTCATATCTCATCACCCTTTCTGCCATGCTAGTTTGACCTCTCTGAAATCCCTAATATATGTCAGTAATTGCACATCAAACCTCAATGCATTATTTCAACCCCAAACTCTCCCCTATCAAATACACTCGCGTACCTAGCAAATGCATTCACGTACAGTGCATTCTCACATGCAAACACACCTATATAAATCTGTAATTGCGTATGCATATACAAGCACACATGCATACATTCACACACAAGCTTGCAGACCCCTTGTTCATGTACACACACACACACACACACAAACAAACATGGCTTGCTGGCCTGCTGATGGTGTAGGTCTCATGTATTTTGATGATATGAAAGTTGACCACATTTACATGCAAATCGAAGTTCCAGATTAATAGGGTCCACGTACGAGGGCGAAGGAAGACTGCATGGTAATATGCTATTATGGCTTTTAAATACATTTACCGATGTTTTGACGCAGAATTAGCATGGTCCTAGCACAAGGAAATCATGTCGGTCTGATAGCAATTTGGTTTTGCAATTGGGAATACAATTTCATCAGGTTCAACTGTCATTTCTAATAATGACTCAGGTTGTGCTCACTAAATTGGAGATTCTTTCCCTCACTTTTTTTTTTCAATCCAACCTTGGTGGATGAAAGAACAAGCACCGTGTTAACAGAGGCTCTTGCAGCTCAGAAATTGTTGTACTCTATACTATTTACAACAACCTCACTGGAGATATGGTGCAAACAACTGAATGACAAGTGTGTCTAAGTTCATGCGTGTGTTTTGTGTGTTTCAAAATGAGTAAATCACTAAATTGTGATATGTTTGTTGTTTCAACTCAGGAAATAAAAAATATGGGTTATGATTGGACTACAAAGTAAAGGTGAAAATAACTCTTTAGCACCAGTGATAGTCCTTGTTTCTTCCCAGCTAAAGAGTACATTTGCATATTCTACATAAAGCATAATCTAGTCCACACTCTGTAAAGTGATGGAGTAAATATGACTAGTCAAATCGCTGCTTGTCAGCCACAGCAAAATGTCAGTCATCCCTCACCCAAAATGGTCCTGACAGCTAAATGCAGATCTCAATTTTCCTGCAGAGAATTCATTACTTCAGAATGATAAATAGCTAAATAGATTGTTTAATCTTTGTATTTCTTTGGTCCTTATTTTGTCTTCAAAATGATGAATTTCAATACGAAGGCTGTTGACAAAACTCGGAGTTCTCGTTGTCGACAAATGATTAGACTGCAGACTGACCTAAAAGGATAAACTGAATGCTCTCTACTGTTATAAGTCTTGTTTATCAACTTTGCGGTTAATTAATGTCTTCGACTGTATCATGGTTTGATTTCCTTTGAGCACATGCAAACATGAGAGACGTAAGGAAAGGGAAGCATAAAGGGAGGCAGAAAGAAAAAAAAACAGACATCATCCTCGGGTAATAGACTTGTGATGTATTTCCTTTAAGTTTCCCCACTCAAGAAAAACAAATAATTAACAGCCCCTTGGGACATAACACACAAATAGAATAATGTATTTGTGTCAGTCAAATGCCTTTCCATAGATGGGCAAAGAAAACATAATAAATGAATATGAAATATGTAAACAGAGCCCGGATACCATCCAATTAATAAATACCATTTTTATCGTGTCTTCTGGGGGCTAAAATACTTTTTGAAAAATCACAGCGTGCCTTTTGGCATCCTTGTCAATTTATGTAAACAGCCTGCAACCATTCCAGGAGCAAGGAGCACAAGGAGATCATAGATTATTAATGGAGTTTGAAAATAACAAAGGCTGTGTCAGCTGCATCCTGTGCCATGGTATCAATGGCACTCGGTCGCTAAATGGCACAGAATGGTTTCTTGCTGCACACCACTGGTTTAATATCAAGTATTCCTCGGAGTTAGTTATAATCCTTTAGAAGCTGTTAAATATTTGGTCTGACCAAAAAGACCGTAAGTTAAAATAGAAAGAAAAGAGCCTTAGAATAACCTTTTATCTTATTCAGGCTCTGATGTGTTGAGGGTCTGCTAATTTGGCTCTGCTGGGAGTGGGGGTTGGGGGAGTGGGTGCGGGACTCCTGGCTGAGTAGGCCAGAAATGTTAGGCCTTTGACATCAAGGATCGATTCCACTCTCAGAGGGCTGAGCGAGGCAGAGAGAAAGGAGGATTGTGGCAATGCATGCCCCTTCTCATTAGCTGACCGTGGGGGAGCGGAGGCGTTAACTTGGCCTCTCCTTTGGGACTCTAAATGGGTCTAGGGCCACCGCTGATGGGGGGAAGTTCACAACCACAAAACTGGGTTCAATATTGAGTTAAGCTAACTTTGTTTTTCTTCATCAGACTAGCTGGGCTGCTAAGTGCAAAATGTCCAGGGAGACAAAATGGTGCTACATGAAACAAACACTGTAGGTATGCAAATTAACAAGCACTCAAGAGCAAACATAAGAGCTCACACACAATTATATAAAAAAAAAAAAAGCAACACAATAAGTGCATCTCTTTAAGAACCAGACATCACAGCAGTTCAGTAAACGAGATTACACTCTTTAGTTAATTAATCTCATACACCCTGTCATTAAACTACCAGGTAGCTAGGAAATGTTAGTAGACAAATAGGCTGCTTTGACTAGCAAGGTCGAGATAAAGGGTTCAGATAATGAGGGACTAATCATCTGCATCAGTTAAGTCCATCAGGCCTAATTTCCCTAAAAACTAAATAGCGTACACATGGAGCTAATCTCCACCTTTTTATTTATTAATTTCCCATCCCGAGGTTCAGCACCGCACTAATAAGGCATACTCACACAGCCATGCAAGCATGCACTCTAGCCCCCTCCTTTCACACACATAGAGATTAAAAGGTGTTATGAGCCGTGGACTGCAGAACAAAGAGGAAGAGATTGTAAGTAGATAAAGAGTATACTCTTAAAGAGATGCAGCTCTTAGGATAATGAGGCATTTGAGCCTTTACTGAAGGGAGCTTCTCCTTATTCCTCATTCTCTTCCTTCACCTTTCTACTCATGTTGTGTCGCTCTCTACTTCTCTGACCCCATCTACCCTTTTTTTTTATCCAAAAAAATATCCAATGAATGCCTATATAACGTGCATATCACATTTATGCAAACATGAGGGTGTGTATATGGCTGTATACTTCTCTGTCTCTTTGCTTTTAAGTCTTTGCTTTGCCTTAAATGAAAAGAACAGAAAAGTGGGTGCTACTATAGAACACACATTTAATTGTAGCAGCAGTATTTGACATCTTGCTGATTGACACTTGAATCTCTCAACCCCCATTGTAGAGTTTAACGCTTATAACCAGCTGCAAAGTAGACAAATTCTCATACATGCTTAAATACTTTCAAATCTGCCTTTGGTAGTTGTCCATTGTATTAATAACCAATTATTTTCACCAGTTGTAGCATTACAGTAAACCCAAGTTGTAAAGGAGAGAGGCCTGTCTCAAGTGCTCTAATTGGCTAAGCTTGTCGTTCTCAGAGTTCTGCTCTGTCTTTGTTAAACTGACATATTTGAAGCGATAGAGAATTAGAAAGAGTAAGTTGGAGAGAGCAACAGCCCTCCACTGGAACGAGATGTCTACGGTCCATCTCAACACGTTTTTTAAACTTTCATGGTCTCCTGTTTGGCCTCTTTGCCAGCTACGTCTCGGAGCACTCCACTGTCAACGTAAGAGAACACTCAAGATTGTGTTGGTCTTAAATAAATAATATGACATTAATTAATTAAGACACAACTCCCTCTAAACAAGAAAGAAAGCAAGCAAGCAAGACCTGGAAAAAGAACAAAGACTTGTGCCATTTGTTGGCAAGCATCATCAGAGTTGAAGAAGGACTTTTTATTGAAAAAAAAAAAAATGTAAATGCATTGCATTGCATCTCACTTCATACATGAAATTAGTCTTGCAATCTCTGCATGCATGGAGCACCTTATATCTTGAAAGATGAGAGGATTTTTCTCTAACTTGAAACAGATGTGCATCACAGCAGATCAGATCTTGCCTCTTTTAGGGAAATCTTTGCAATCTAGTTGTACTCTGTAAAGCAAGACAGTATTCAACAACATGGGGAAAAAGAAGAGAAGAAATGGCAGCAGCATGGGCTAGCAAGCACTATTAGAAAGCTGCCTGGACCACCAAAGGCCCTGAGAGCAGAGCTAATATGACACCCCAAGGCCTAATCTTCTTAGTGGGGTAGGATAAAATGAGTATCCATTACGGAATCAACCTTCATCCCAACCCTCTCTACCCCATATTACCACCACTACTACTCCTTCCCTCTTTCCTCTACTCCATCCACCCACCACCCGCCCTCCCTCTAGAGCCAGTGCTAGCATTGATAGCCAGCATTGAGACAATTGGCTGACTCTGGGCCCTAATCAGGTATTAGCCACTAAAGCTGTAAGGGAAGGCTGCTAATCTCCATACTCACTTCATCTGTAGAGGCAAGGCCCCAGCAGCTTGCTTTCCTCTGGCACAGGCCTAGATCAAAGATGGCTGCTAGAAATCAGATTAG
Source organism: Bovichtus variegatus (assembly GCA_943593645.1). Lineage (NCBI taxonomy): Eukaryota > Metazoa > Chordata > Actinopteri > Perciformes > Bovichtidae > Bovichtus > Bovichtus variegatus. The sequence goes on along the minus strand of CALSCE010009506.1, from coordinate 11,050,101 downwards.
AGTAAAGAAGAGAGGAGAGGGTGAGAGGGAGCAGGGTGCGAAGGCCACAGATCTCTCAAACCTCCCTTCACCTTGCCTCTTTTAAAAGCTTTCTGCATAATCAGGAAGGCGAGTAGGTGACTTTAGCCCCGAAAAGCCTCTTAGCCGCAGATGAAACAAAAACACGAAGGGGGTTGAAAGAGAGGTAAAGTGAAAGGAGATGTCCACTATGGGCTAGCAGCTGTATAATAATGTTAATTTGTCATTTTAACCTACTGCTCCAGCTACTCATTCACATGTGTAGTGTAATGTTTTACATACATTTTGTTCATATGTTTTATCTATGTCAAAGACATATTGTTCTAAGGTTTCAAACCTTGTCTGCTAGTTTTGCCAGTACCCATGTCCTGGTGAACCAAGCAATCTATAGCTAGCTTGCCCAACAGTTAGCAAGCTAGCTAGCTTGGGGAGCTATTGTGACTTGCCAGGTACAGTAGATCACCAGCTCAACAACAACTCTAGTTACCAAGCTTCTTGCACCACCCTTTGCTTGGACGTGCTGATGCACTTTGCTGTGTCACTTTCTGGTGTGACCAGGGCTTTAGATAAGACAAATTGTCCAAGCGCTTGTCTTCCACTAAAGGGGCAAAAAAAAACAACTGCATTAGGGTACTTGAAATAAAGCAATTTCCAATCCAGGTTGGTAGTTCTATACTGTATATTGTTTTTTCATTGGCCACTGCAGGGCACCAATTCACCTTGCTTTGACAATTTTGAGGGTTACTAGTCTCACACTCATGCTCACAACTCTCCCTCACTCACAGACACACTCACACATTCACACATTCTTGTAAAGAGCATGGCTATTGTTATTGACTGGAGAACATTGGGTTCACACTTTTCCATGATGGATTCTGAGGTGGAGGTGGTCCCTTTTAATTGTGAAGGCAGCTGCCTGAGTGGAGCAGAAGGTGTCAGAGGAGTTCCGCCGTGTCGCCTCTACTCTTGAGGATGGTCAAGGGCAAGCTGGCGCTGGGACTACACACGCACACACACACACACACACACACACAGACACACACACACACAGACAGACACACACACACATTAATTCTATGTATATTATTGCCTTTGCACTTATCAGTTTTAGCCAGTTTTGGTTAAATGTGACAATTAGAAGTAGAACGTTGCAATAATAGGTTTTCAATTGTTTTTGCCTGCTACTTCTTCTATTTTCCTAACATTTTATTTTCAAAATGAGTCTGAACCCTCTTAAGATTAACCATCTAATTTCCATATAGTTTCATGTAGAGTATGTTTAAACTAATTGCATTGCACAAAATGGTACTGCATGACCATTAACTACACAGCAATGAAAACAGGCTAAAGCTCACCAATCTGCACACAGTTCCTGCATTCACGGGGGACAGCCTGTCCTTAGCGAAGCAGACAAATGTTAATTCCCTTCAGTGAGCACAGGTCTGACCTCCAGACTTCTTGAGGAGAGCACACACACATACACACGTACACACAGTCTTCTCAGAAGGTCACAGAGCAGATGACACCAGCCTGTTCCCTGTTTCACTTCGATTGGCCCATCTTTTCTCCTTCATTACCGCACACAGCTGTGAATAAGAGAGTCTGTGTGTGTGTGTGTGTGTGTGTGTATGTGTGTGTGTGTATGTATGTGTGTGTGTATGTCTGTTTCCCCAGTCTCTGAAATGGCTAAGTGCTGTTAGTGCAGTTTTTATCAGCGAGGCCACTGGCGAGACTCAGGGGAACAGACCAGGGCTATCTCTCTCTACCGGCCCTGAAAATTGATATTGAACATGGAGGAGGAGTAGGGGAGAAATCTCACATGCTGGTAGCAATTAGCTAAAAAGGGATTTGCAACTCTGTGATTCATCACACCAGAGATCGAAGTCATTTAAAGACAGTGTTTTTTTCCCCTTTTTCACACTCCTTACTTGCTCACCTCCTCTCAGGCTGCACCGCCTTTAGCCCACTTACAAGACAGTGTGAGAGTTTCTATTTAAGGTTTATTTCTCCCCACTGAAAACCTACACTGTGCTGAAGCACAAACAAGGTCTTTGATTTGACTTGCTGTGTGTACATACCTAACACCGGAGTGCTAAACTGATGCAAGGGCACTGTTGGTTTGCTTTGTGAGTTGGCAACGCAGCGTGACACACTGTCAACAGCATGGTGAGGGAAACACACCATCGCTGAAGGGAGGAGAAACGGTACAGCTTGAACAAACTTTCTACCACGACTCGAGGCTTCTTATTTATGGCATTCGGAGCCTGTTAAGCTTTGTTTACACTGTGTGCTTTGCAAATACTTTGACCAAACCGCCAACTTCAGGATATGAGGTCAAAGTAGTAAAGCACACTCTTGCCACTACACTAGCAAAGTTCATGTTACAGTGAGAAAGAAGAGGCACATTCACCTCATTTTGTTATCTTAACAGCTTGATGTTTTGAGTGATGGAGAAAGTCTATTTTGCCTATTCAAACATGGACTTAATGAAACTCACACACCCTGGATCGAGAGAATGTGTGCAATACAGGCTTGTTTGAGCTCTGTGTTTATGCAAGTGTTGGGGATGAGGTCAAAAATGCCTCAGGGTAAGGGCAAAAGCTCATTGGACAGCAGGTATGTATTTTTTTCATTTGCACGACGTTATTCGTGTTGCTTGAGAGGGAAAAATGCATCTTCTTAGATATTGCATGCTCATATTTCGATGGCCATAACTGTGAGTTATGTTTTGAAGTAATATTGAAGACATTTTTGTAAGCATATTGAACAAGATTCTTGTGAACATTTTCAATGTGATCAACAAATCAAATGTCCTATGGCAAGAATAACTTGTTACATATTGTTAGTACCAAACCAAAATATATTTCAAACTAGAAGGGCACTTATCCCGCAATGTTCAAGGTTCTATATACGACGTTCATAAACAATAATATAGCAGCAAACAACTATTTGCTATGTAAAGATATGGGACTAAAAGTTGTTTATTTACCTAACCTTTGCCTTAACCCCAAGATTAAACCTACAGGAGACAGGAGCCTAATTGTAACTTCACAAAAAGTGCAAACAAAGAAAAAATGTGTGTTTCCACGCTGTGATTCGGATCCTCTTCAAAATGTAACTAGTTTTTTGTTTGCCCATGTTACACCCTTCCACCAAGTTTCATCTAAATCGAGCGAGTAGTTTTTCCGTAATCCTCCTGAAAAACAGAAAAACAAAAACAAAAACATAACCTCCTTAGTGGAGGTAAAAGTGTGCAAACGGGCGACCCGATAACCAAGTGGTTAGGGTGCATACCACATGGGCGCAAATGCCCTGAGCAGCAAGTCCCCGGTTTGATTACCGGCTGGCTGGACCATTTGCTGCATGTTATCCCCCCGTCACTGTCAAATAAAGGCATACCATGCCTTTACATAAAAATGTACTCACATACTTACTTGGTTGCATATAACAGTAGTGCATGCAAATCCTTCTAATATGGCTCGACAGACATAGCCAGCAATGAGGTCATTCATTGCTATAAACCTATGGACAAGGTCTTCAGTGCCAAATGAAACGGCAGTGTTACTTGTCGTTGTGAGCCTTGCACCTGTACAACTGGAAGTACACATTGGCATTTGTGCTCACAGAACTCTGAATTATAACTGTAATTTCCATGATAATGGCATGACAACATGATGTTAAAATGTGTGACAGTGACCAATGTAAATTGATACAGGCTGTAGAACAGATGTAGTAGTAGAAAAGACCTCAGTGGACAGTGGATGTGGGCAGCGTTAATGTGAAAAGATCCACATCCAGATGTGAATCATGATGTCGGGTTAAAATGAAACGCATCCTTGTAGTGGCTATTCTCTGAAGTCCAGCGGCAGCGCCATATGTTCTGTAGTGTGCACTATTGCTGAGTGTGCGGTGTCCACCTGCCCAGCGAGCATGTGTTGGCTGGGTTGAGGCGAACTTTTCTTCTGGTTGATTAGAAAGTCCTTCTGTGTTAGGTGGTGTATTAACAAGACTATTCCTCGCTTTAGTTTCATGTTTTGACTTCATCTGAATAACTCCATGTTCCTACACAGATTTAGAAAACTCTATGACCACTGAACTCATAAAACGATTAGATTTTTTCAACAATTGAGACATAAACAACCTTCTTTTTTTTACCACACAACACACTCACCATATTTCCCTAAGCATAGGTTTCACCAAACACCAATCTCACTTACTCACGCACAAACGCATCCTATACACAAAATGACACATTCCTCATAAAGCATACAGGCATCAGGGGAGCCTTGCCGGAGCCAGTAAACCTCTACAGTTTAAAACCTGAGCTGCAGCCATTAATAGAGCCAGAGATGACGGATGAGTTCATATGCCATGCAAGCAGCCCTTAGACAATGGCTTTAGCCTGATGACAGATTGCCTGACCGTAACCCAGTTTATGTTAAACTCATTCTCGCTGTTCAATTTCACAAGTGTAATTTTGTTGGGCTGTGCTGCATTGTCCTCGAATGTGGGTGAGGTGTTGGGGTGTGCTCTCAAACTCGCAATCCCTACCTCCGGTAATGATTCCCCTGCTCTATTCTATTGTATTGTTTTCTGCATAATCAGGTTGGTAGTCAAGGGTTTGGGTGACACAGCCATCTGTCAAGTTCATTTGCTCAGCGAAATGCAAAGGAATAATGGCCGATCCTACGGGAACCTATCTGTTATCAAATAGGAGAGGTGCCCCCTGTTTATGGCGCAGCTCCACTGTACAGCAGAATGGGATTGTGTTAGCACGCAGGCACACATAAATGCAAGCGCACACAGATGTCTGTGAAGTCACACATGCTTTTTCTCTACACAAGCCTGTGCAGACACACGGTACACACACACAAACTAACACTGTGCATGCTTAGCTTGATCAGCTCATCTTACTCTTGTACAGTTGTATAGGCATCCTGTGTTATGAAATCTATAATTCAGTTAACACTGTGAGCTGTTGTCCATCTGGAGCTCTGCGCCAGCTGTTTGTCTGAGGGCTCTCAATGTGTATATTTGTGTGTGTACTGTATGTGTGTGATGGGAGAGTAGCATGTGTTTGTTGGCGTTCAGCACATAGACACATGTAATAGTCATTTGTAGTTGTGTGTGTGTGTTGTGTGTGTGTCACATTTACTGACATACTATATACGTACAGTGTGTTGGAGTGTCACTTTTAACCTGCTACCTTATTACCGTGGTAACCATGCATCTGTAATTATGCACCAGTGCCCCACACAATGTTCTCATTGTAAACCCTAATGTAAAATAGATGAGATGAAACTTTAATGATCCTTGTGGAGAAAATTAGGCTAGTTTATCAGGAAACACAGGATACAGTTGAAACAATACAACAGTCAGAATACAAGAGCCATTGTGTGTACAGCATGAAAGCACCACGACAGCCCATGTGCATTATGCAGTTTAATCCTTTTTTTGGAGTAGAAGAACAAGAAAATGGGAGACAATAAATGAGTCCTGAGTAGTTATTGTGAATCCCTATTGTTAAATTGAGATGAAGCTGAGAAGCAGATTCCTATTATGAATAGAATTACTACATAGTTACCAGGAAATCCATGTTCATTAGAGCCACGCGTTAAAATCCTAAAAAAATAAAGGTAACTGAAGTTTTCAACCTAGTTCAAATAGCATATATGTGCTTAAAAAGAATGCATACAATGTGTTGAACGGTTGACTGACATCTCTGTGGAGAGGAATTTAGAGTTTTAACGGCATAATTGCATGTTGGAATAAGAACACTTCACATCATTCCACAGCTTGATTCCAAAGTTAATGCTATGCCAGACTTATGGTACAAAAAACCGTATATCAAAATGTCTGGTTTGCTGCTGTGAACTCTAGGAGGCAGTGAAAAAGTGAACAGCACAGTCATGTAAACACATGTTTTAGGACAAGACTAGGACAATGCAGGTAAAACCGTAAGAGATTTAAAAAAAAAAAAAGGTGTGAAACAAAGACAAAAGTACCAAACTTAAACTACATTTCACATGGCAAGGCAGACAGAAAGATTAAAGCACAGTCCGTAGGTTTCAGATCACACCGATGTTAACTTCAACTGAGCAAGCAACCCCAGAGGAGCAAAATCTGACAGAAGCACAAAAACTGCACAGTGTGAAATCTGATTGGAGGGCAGCTTCTCGTCAGCAGCTCACTTCTGTTTGCTTTTCCTGGAATTGTATCGATTCAACTTTGCTCTCTGAAGTCAGCAACCAGACACAAGCACCTCTGAAGTGATACGTGGCGGGTACAGTGGATGTTTGGGTGAAAGGTCAGGTGCAATGCTGCAATTATTTCAGCTATGATGACTTTGGTACAAATGTATGAAAATCTGCTTTTATAGAGAAGTTCTGAAACTGTACACACAGCATTAATATACAGTACTGGGTTGTATGTATATTACAAACAGGCCTTTGAGTGAATGTGTATATGTATTTAAGTCTATTATGACTTTAAATTGTTCCTGCGGCACATGGAAATGCTTCCATAACAGCACATCAATTAGTAAAATAAACTTCACAAAAATCACATATTACTTTCTTTAATATATTCCAACAGCAATGTTTTATTATTTCTAAATAATCTCAGTTTTTACACATACAATAACTTTGCGTTTTGTTTTGTTATTTTTTCATGTTTTACAAATCTTGTCTATAACACATCATACACATACGTATAATGTGTTATAATCTGCTTGTAGCTCTGTATAATCATTATACACACATTATAAATAATTTTTTTAATGATTTATCAAAATACTTCCTAATTTATGGTCACTCATTGACATTTTTTGTGCGTGTTGTTCTTTCGTTTTTTTACTTGCAAACAATGACCACATATCGTGACTTGTAATGCATATACCTCAGGCAATTCAATAACTTACTTAAAGCACCCAATGACCACTTAGAATAATCACATTATAACAGCAATTTTAAATTATTCTAAAATTACAATGTACTACAACTAGGATAATTATAACACACTATGATCCTTGCAAAAAATATTATGATACTTGACCATATAAGTAATTATAAAATGCTTTATAATGTGCGATGATTCTTGTTATAAAGTACTATTCCTATTTATCAGTGCTTATAACTATGATTAGAAAGTGCTACATGTATTTAAAATCCGTTATAGACATGGCCGTCATAGAAAGTATCCCCATTATGTTGTGTATATTTCGAAGCCTGTATTTGATGCTATTTCCACAGGCCGATAAGTGTGAGGTGAGGTTAAAATAAATTCACTTTACAGCATTTCAAACAATGATTATTCTCTGAATTAAAATGACACATGAACCCCTTTTCATCTAAATCTGTCCTCTCAATTTTCTCTCTCTTGCCTCCATGACTCCCTCTCTCCCCTCCCTCCCTCCGCCCACTCACTTTTCTCTTTCCGCTCTCTCACCTAACCCATTATTGCATAGCTTGTGTGAAAAGGGTAATCGCTCAAATCATTCAAAGGCAACTATCTGTGTGTGACACTGGGGAGCATAACCATCATCACAAGCAGCCGCTAATGGCTCTCTCTGGATCCAGCAAAAACGCTCCGCAGCTCGGCCTAGCGTAGCACAGGGCAGCAGGGCCAAATGCTGTGGGCACTACAGTGCTGCAGCCAGGGCCAAATTTTACCCTAATGAATTTGGACCTTGCCAGGTTATTGCAAAAGGCAGCCACGGCCATCCAATACCCTCATAGATGATCTGAAGCGACTCCCGTGGCCACCGATCATGCCAGGGAACTCAGTGCCATGTTGAAATCGGGGGGGGGGGGGACTGTGGCTGTTTTTGTCTTTGGCACCCGTCTGCTCAGCTAAAGCGTTCATTCCTACACACACACACACACACACACACACACACATGGGCCTACAAGCAAACACAAGCATGCATGTATCTACACTCACCTACACACATCTTATACACACAAACAAAAGGGGGCGACTTCATGTACACAAGCTCTCATGCACATACACACACTTCCAAAACACTGGCACTCTAGCTGTAATGAAGCCTGAAGAAAATGGCACAATCTCCTATTATTTCTAGTGTTCAAATTTGGAGAGAATGTGTTTTTTTTCTCACTGATGCACAATGAGCATATTGATTTTTTTCCTCTAAATTGCTTGGAAGCCTTTGCATATTGTATATTGAGCGCTGGTCCAGTCCACATTGTCTGTACTGTTTTTATGGGTTTTGGGAGTGATTTGAAAGGCTATGGTTGGTGCTAATTTCTGCATGCATTTTCCTTGTTAAAAGCAGATTTTAAGTGGATGTATATTTAGAAACCACATTTGTGGAACTACCCAAATGCTGAAAGCGATACATCCACAGGCCTCACATGAAAGACGAGCGCTGGTTATGCTTCATTAGTGGGCCACCATGACTTTATTAGAATGCATTACAAATACCACCATTAGACAATGTTGGGATCCTACTCATTTTGTTCAAACATTCCCTCTTTTTCTCACTCCCCCTCATTTCTTTGTCTTTTATCTATCACCCACCTTTCCTTCATTCATCTACTTCCCACACCTATCTTCCTCCATCCCTCTGTAACCTATCTCCTTCCCTCCACCATCTCCTGTAACACACACTCTGTTCTTTTCTGCCTGCCTGTTTTCGTCTGTCCAATATGCTCAAGGCCCCCCAGCTGTGTTACAGGTAGCGAAAGTCTCCTTCAATTAGACATAATCATCACTCACGGTCAATGATTGCGCTAAAGGCTAACTTCCAGTCTATGAGGGGGCCTTCGCATCTAATGCACTGATTCAGCTTGTCTCGGCCAACTTCTCTGTCTGCTGAAACCAAAGCAATTTATTCGTCGCCCAAGGCTCTTTTGGCAACAGCCAGTTGAGCAAGCTAACAGAGAGGCAGATAGAGAGACATGAGGAGGGATGAGAGAGAGAGAGAGAGAAAGAGAGAGAGAGAGAGAGAGGGAGCATGAAGGAGGGGGAGCGCTGTAAGGAGAACTCGCTCTTTTTCTCTCTCTGAGATACAATTTAATCAGAGACATCTGTGCGCAGGCAGGCAGCTTTTCCTTGGAGGAGACTTAAGCACAGTCTTAGTTATGGAGCTGTGTTTGAAGTGCAGGGGAATTATCACTTTCTTCCAATAACAGTGCCAGGGATGGAGAGTGAAAGAGAGAGCATAGAAAAACAGAAAATCTAGTTAATCTGCTTCATCCCGGTGTGCCGGGGTGTGCTCCGGACACATGAGAACCAAATCCAATCATCAGACAGGAAAGGCACACAGCTGACCAATCACGTTACCACCACGCTGGCCAAATAGACGAGGCCAGAAGAAAATTAAATACTGTAGGTTTTAAAGCACGGGGTGGTGCATGGCATATGCGTGTGTGTGTTAATGTGTTTGCTCATCAGTAACACTTCAAATAAGGTGCTATGTCATCCTCGAGCACTACGGCGTAACAGTACAGGCATTACAGGCAAAGGGTAATGAATCCAAAAGTGTTAAGTGTAATACAAAACTATCAGATTACCAATAGGAGGCATCTCCGCCCTTGTTTTTAATATTCCATTTTATGTCCCTAACAACTCATTATGCAGGCCTGTGATCTTAATTGCCATGAGTCACAACTCAGAAATACAGCATGACGTCTCCTGTTGGTTCATTTAGTTCCTTTCCTTTAGCCGCTCCGAGTGGCCGAGCTGTGAAGAGACATCATTTGGGTGAAGTCTGAGAGGGAAGCGATAACCGCACAAGAGTGGGGCGAGAAGGTTAAAAGGAAAGATAGTTCTCGCCGTCGCGTGCTTTGCTAAAGGGCAAGTGATGTGTGGCAGCTCAGTGTATGTGGGTGCACGTGCTTGTAGGTGGAGGACGAGTGCACGCGTACGCTCATAATTGTTCCGTGTGTGTGCGGACTCAGCCCTGCTCGGTATCTTAAAATAGTCAAGTGATGGAAGCTCGGCAGAGATAGAGACCTTGAGCAGTTTCAAGTCACAGTTCAACAAGGCTGAGTGTCGCCAGACAGCGCCGTCATCACTGTCACATCAAAGGAATGGAGTTTTTTTTTTTCAAGCAGTGACTGCTCTTTGCCCTCTTTGATGAATGTTGTATGATAAACCCCATGATAGCTATAAGAATTACACACCCAGTGTAAACTCAAGTTTAACACCTGCAGCACAAATCCAACCTGTGGTCTTTCTTTTTTAAGTGTTCTCTTTAAGTGTTCTTTGGCAGAGTTGAAGTGTGGCAGTAAAACTGACAAAAAACAATGAAAGCATTGTAATCTTTCTTCAGGCATTATCCAGGTAGCTTATGATCTCATTATTAGGAACCGCCAACTTAATGACAAAACAAACGAAGGGAGCAATAACTTAAATACTTTCCGACACTCATACCGACCTGTGAACGAGCACAATACCCCGTGTAAGATGTAGAGTATAATCCTGGGAGAGTGAAGGCTGCGTGGGGGCGCGGATGAGTTACAAAGTGAGTGGTAAATCAATCAGGCAGATTGTTACATTCACCTGAATCATAACAGACACATGCCAAACAATGATGAGGTTCTCTGTCTGCCTCACACAAACACACACTCATACACAAAAGCACACACACACACACACATAGCCTGTGATTACAGCTTGGGAAAGTAGTAATTTAGTCCATGATTACAATCTATCAGGCTGCCTGGGGCCAGACTCTGAGAAGTGTCTGTCTAAATGACACTTTAATAAGACGCCGTCAAACACACAAAAGGTACAGGCACACATGCAGGCACACGCTCGTGCAGGCTCACTGGTATCCAAACTATACACACATATACACACACACACAGGCACATTTAAGCATGCATAGAAACGCAATAATGCATGCACACACACATGAAATGATCGAGCTTGCAGCCAAAGCATGCACACTTTATAAACTCTCATGATTTCACACATGCACACACACACACACACTTCAAAGATGGCATCTAGAGTGATTACTTTTATCACTCACAGTGTGTCAGCCATGCATCATTTCAGATGAACGCTCCTCTCTCTCTCTCTTTCTTTCACGGCCTGACACTGGATAAATGCAAATGAAGTTGTTGTTGAGCAGATCTCATGCAGCAAAATGAATAATGTCTCTTTGTTTTGTTGTATTTTCTCAGACCCTGGCCTACACTAGAGAGTTTCAACTAAAACGCAGGGCGATTTAAGTCCGTGTGCTCCACTATCTTGATGAAATAAGTAGCAGTTACTTGAGCTACTTAACCTCTTTTGTTTTCTACAGAGGAGCAAAGGTCAGATGTTAAAATGAAATCCGCTGACCAAATGCAATGATAGCAAAAGGAGGAATTTAATACTTTTAGTTTAGTAGATGCAGAGAAATGGAATATAAAGTCGCTCCTCACCAAGATTCAAGATAATATTATTAATCATTTGCCTAAGGTCTTAATTTTTATTCACTGGTCCTGTTGTTGGTGAGTATGAACATAGAGCTAAAACAAATACCAAGGGTTGCATTTGCTATTGGGAACGACTCTTACATTTTCTGCTGAGAGGATATACATCCAGTAAATTGGGCATCGGTATACCAAAGAAAAAAAACTAAAACTTTGAAAGTGAAAAGAAAACAAAAAACGCCCAAGCAATTACAGTGAAAGACAATTCATCAAGCAGCCATCTCAGATTTCAAAGGTGTTCCTTCGCCTACACCAGCACATGTTTTACATATTTTACCTTGCCTGACAAACAGTTGTTAGATTTGTAATGTTAATGTGAGTCATTTCAATTCAATCACTTTTACACATAGCATAGTTGACAGTGCCAAAGATGCATGTGGTTCAAAGTGTCGTATTTCTTGCGTGTTGAAGTGAGTAGCACATATTTTATTATTACCTAGTAAAAAAAAAAAACTTAGAAACATAACACATGGGCAATGAAGTACATGAGTTTCCAATGTCGGCAAAAATACAAGAACTTTCTTATCTTATCATGCGAGCCGTGTGTTCACTTTCTACGCTCCGATGACACTCCGGCAAGTGAATCAATTCAACCTCAAGAAGTTCAAATATTTGCCCCAGAGGGATAGCCACACCGAAACACATCACATGAAAACATGCTAATGACTAAAAGAACACACAAACACATGCTGAGGAAAGTCAGGCCAGTGGTATGAAGCAAGAACAGATTTTGACATCTATAAAGCCATCAAATCAGTGAGTCATCAAAACTAATCTAAAACCCACAATTTATCATGATGAAGCTATTGAGTTCAGTATAAACACCTGTTTAAAGAAGGCTGACTCAGCCGAAAGCTTCAAACAGTAAGAAACGCAAACAAGCATTCCCAAAATCCAAACTTCTGTTTCACCCTGCAAATGTGTAATCAGCTCTTGTAATCAACCTGGTTGTCTTTTTTCCAGCTTCTACGTCAGCAGGGTGGTGTCGTGATAATTGAGAGCCCTTCCTTCAGCTGCAACTCCCAGGATTATTGGGTTGTTGCTTGTGACAACACGCATTTGTCCTGTCCTTCACTGTGAATCCCTGCTAGCAGCTGAGCGCTGTTCTGTAGCTCAAAAAGGTTTTCGGTGAAATAAATCAGGAATCATAACTATACAAACCTGTCTCCTTCAAAATGACAACTAAACTGCATCCTCAGGTACATTTCGAGGGACATGTATATTCTCTTGGATGACAGTCGAAGTTTTACAAAAATGGTAAAGTTGAAAATTGAAGCAAAACAAAACGAAAAAAGTCCAGAACTGCTTGGTTATTTTTAGTAATAGATCATGGTTTTGGCTTAAAATTAGTACATGTGGTACATTATTTAAGTTAAAGATGTTCATGAAAATGAGTGAATGTTGACTTTTGGTTTCACACTGTGTTTGGTTGACCCACCATCCACCCTGACCTCCTCTTTTGGCGGACTTTGTTTAGAAACTTATTTGTCATGTGTCAAAAACGGACGTAATTTGGGAGAAAACATCTTTCCCTCGACACGTTATTGACAAGGCCGTTTTGTTGTATGGAATCGCAATTTTTACCAGACCAGGCTGGGTAATATTTCTTTAAGACTACAAATGCTAATGAGGCAAATAAAATAAGGCAGTTAAAAGTACCGAAATGAAAAAAGCACAATGCAATCTGATAAAATGCACTGTCATTCACTGTATCACATCACAATGAAGCGACAGAAGCTGTACAATGTATGACAGTATTTTGTTTTCATTAGGATGGCACTGAGTGATTAAAATCGGGCATGTTTATAATAAATCTTAATCAGCTTGAAATAGCATATAAATCACCCAGGATAAATCAGGATGATCCACACTGTGGGGCCTGGGTTTCCTATGAAGCACACACACACACACACACACACACACACACACACACACACACACACACACACACTATGACGCAAGTACTCCTACCATATGCATGTGTGACTAAGAACACATACAACACACACACACACACACACTCCTCAACTCATAGATTTTCTTTCTTCCACAGTCTCTGTCTTCTTTTGCTGTCAGCAGGATGCAGGGAGGCCCGGACTCTCTCTG